>LACB01000400.1:0-25384 GCA_030142185.1 Penicillium thymicola
GGGGGGGGGGGGGGAACCAAAAGGGGCAATAAGTTACTCCACCATGTCTACCCTGTCTACCATGGTGATTTGCCTTGTTAAGGCTCAGGAGCAATCAAAATAGGCAAGTCTATGTTGTAGAAAGAAAGGAAGGTTCTAAAGTGCCAAGATTGGAATCCATCCATATCCATGGACACGAAGTACTAATGCACTCGATAGTTAATGCGGCCTCGGGTGAAGGACCTCGGAGATCGAGATTTAGCCTTTAATAGAAACGGACTAACTAACTTGATTAGGAATATAAGTCCTCATCACGTGTACGGAAGTCTACCGAGCCTGAATGGCTCACAGTCTTTTCCCTTTAGGATCGCTTGCAACTTTAGAAAACCTTATTGCAATTCTCACACCGGAGCAACTCCCGAATCTACTTCTCTGACGGTTCGCCGTGGTTTGCCCGGTACAGGGGGTCTGGCGAGACGCTGGCGTACGTACATCCTAGTTTGTATGAAACAAGGAAAATGCACCCCGGATCATAATCTGTTTGGCATATGTTTATGTATATCATAAGTATTATTATGGATCAGGGAGTCAACCTATATTATTTTGCAGAAAGGACGGAGTACAGAAAGAAAACTGTTTACGAGAACCCACTGCCTATGTTGTATGTTGTAGGGCCGAAGCCACTCGAAATAATTGGCGCTAGCCGCGGTGATAGTCACTTCTAGTCCGAACAAGGTCGGTAGGTTATTTTCTTGAAGGTTGAACCTTCAGGACTTAAATCCATCGAGATCTTCTCGCGTACCTTCAGGTGGTTTGTAGTCCAACATTGAAACCAACAGGAATGCACAATTTACCAAAGCGGGCAATCTTCGATAAACAGAGAGAGACATCCATGGCACAGCCACTTAGGTCAAAAAAGGTACAGTTACAATACCATACGGTTGCAGTACCCGTGGACCCCCCAAAGTCGCCCTGGAAAGTTTTCCCCAAGGGCCAATGGGATCAGATGGTTCATGCCCTAAGATTGGCCCACTTCTAATGGTTTGACTGGGAAAAGAGTATTAATAGGGGAGTACCGTAACTATTGAATACATGTGTCTAATAGACTATCGGTCATAGACTTTAAATAAATATAGTTTTCAAGTAATTGATTTATCACTACTAGAGACATCTGGAGTAAATGAGGTATGTATCAATTTGGTACGGACATCTAGAGTATAGATCTGAAAATGATGAAAACATTCCCTGGATACGGTATGGTAAACAAATTCTCGTCGAGTAATATTCAACCAATCACGGGACTACATTCCTCAGGCCCCCGCTGACTCAGAAAGGACGCGCAAGCCCCTGTTGCTATTCCGGAACACTTTGTCCCTTTCCCCATTTCCACCATCCAATTTCATTATCCATCTAGATCCCAAATCCATATTCTATTAGACCTTCGTTTTTCGAATCCTTTTTATCCTCATATTTTCCCTCTTTTTTTTTTATCTCTTCATATCTATCACATTTATACCCCCCCGCATCCCTATCTCACGCTATATCTCACGACACTTACCCCATTACCCTATCCCTACTCCGTACACAGTCGAGGGACAGCCTTATCCAGATCACTATGGCGACTCTCGCAGAACATCCGATGCAACCGGTTGCCAACTATGACCAGGATCTCGACTCATTCATCAACTTCGATCAACTCACCTACACATCCGATCCCTCCCGCTCAAAGGTTATGGTCAGCCAACCGTCGGTCGCAAGCACCGAGTTCAGTACCAGTGACGCCCGAAGTGCCAGCTTTGCCTCAAGTGGCCAGTCTCCCCTGGCATTCCAGGCCCCAAGCCACCAGTATGATGAACACAGACAGCAAACAGGTCTCCCACCCGGTGCCTTGTCCATGTCCTACAGCCAGCTCCCGATGGGCTTCAACAATGGTCAAGGTTTTCCCGTGAACGCCGAGATGTATGCTGGTCATCACTTGAAGCGCGAGGACGCCCAATTCGATTTCAACACCGCACCAGGCCGGAACCCGTCGGAGATGGAGATTGATCCCGAAAACATGAACCCCTCGCCATACTTCTACCCGACAAACCCTGGGAACAAGAGCCAATATGTCGATCCCAACGCCCTCGGCGGCCATGAGCTGGCTCAGGCTGGTCCGTCTACACAGGTCGGTCGCATGTACCCCGGCATGCATCAGCAGCAGGCTGCGATGGCCAAGGCCCAGCAGCAAAAGCAAAGTGAGATGGTCCGCCCTCAGATACAGCAGCGTCCGGATCAAGTACCCGATGCTATGCCCCAGGCCCGTGGTCCCCGCAACCCTGACCCCGTGGTTGAGGAGCGTATCTCTCGTCTACTTCAGCAGATGCGACAGAACGCCATGGCCAATGGCGAGGGCTCCCCCAGTCCCTCCAACGGTATGCCACAGATGGCCAAGGCCCGGAAGGACGAGGCCGATATGGATGAAGATGAGCGTCTTCTCGCTAGCGAGGAGGGCAAGAAGCTCAGCAGCAAAGAGCGCCGCCAGTTACGAAACAAGGTTTCCGCTCGCGCTTTCCGATCTCGCCGCAAGGGTATGACTCTCTGAACACCTGAATACATATGTAAAGTCAATTTTGCTAACGCCTCTCACTAGAATATATTGGTCAGCTCGAAAGCGAGGTGGCTGCTAGAGCCAACGAGGCCCATGAAGCTCGCCTCCAGAACCGCGCTCTTTACGAAGAAAATGCCCGCCTGAACGACTTGGCCCGCATGCTTCTGGGATCTCCTCACTTCTCCAACTTCCTCAACGACATGGGTGACACTATGCCCGCTCAACCCCAGCAGCAATCTCAACCGCAACCTCAACAGCAATCTCAACACCAACCTCAGCAGCAACAAGCCCAGCAGGCTGCACCCCAGCCCAACATGCAGGCTATGCCCAAGGACACGAACGCCAACCGTGGCCAAGAGTTCCAGATGCAGCAAAACCCCCAGGCCAATATGGTTATGGTACCCAACCAGGGTATGGACCCCTCCAGCATGGGTATGAACAACGCCGGCTGGAACTCAGGAATCGACATGAACTACGGCAACACTCCCGTCTTTGCTGTCATGGAGGTTCCTGAGGGCCCGGCCCTTGATGCCGAAGTTCTGTCAGGAAAATCCTCTTCTTCCTTCAGCATCCCCGAGAGCTCCAAGAATGAGGCCCCTGTTGTCGACCGTCCTGTTAGTGACTCATCCAGTCAGTTTGACATTGGTGTTGCCAACCCCAATATCGAGATTGATGAGTCTGATCCTGCCTTTGCTCTCTTTGTCGATTCTCCTGCCCCCGCCGCCGACATCACCTTTGAAGGTGTCTCGACCGAGAAGACTGCTCAGTTCACTCTCGTTGACAACTTTGAAGTTAGCAATTCGGCCAAGAGAACCTTCAACGCCCTCTGCAACAGCATTGACGCTGCCTTTGAGCGTGTCTCAGCTGTCACATCCCACCTTCAGTGATTCCCCATTAGCGTCTTGCCCTTTCGGCTTCCTTTTCTTTGTATATGTGATTCCTCTTTTCTTCGCTATTGCCATTGTCACCGCCTTTTGACTATGCACCTACGGTGAAACCTGCCATCTTTTGCGAATCATGCGAGGGTGTTTCTTCTTTCTTCTGTTTTTTTTTTTTCCAAACGTCCTGGGGAGTTTCAAGGCGCCTGTCTCTTACTATATCGTGTATCTCCCACGAAGGACCTTCTGGAATTTTGGAGCTTTAGTGGCGTATCTGAAGGATCTGTGGAGTAAAAGCCCAACCCTTGATATTTATGGCCAAATGATTGTCTTATTTTACTGCATAGCCTGTACCCTGGATGTAGTTTAGCCAAATAGAATGCTTGCCAATTTATCAAAATGATGCTATAGTAATGCACTGCGTTTCCTCGTGTGCATCATGCGTTGAGCATGACCAAAACATGTAAATTTGTTGAACCTCAGTGACTTTAGGGAATTTATTTGAATAGTCCAGACATGTATGAAATGAACATTTGCATTTTAAAGACACCATAGCTATCCATTGTGGTATTTATTCGAAAAAGAATCACTCCATGGCGGTCCAAATGGATTTTCTGCCGCAAAAATCAACTGAGACTTTTTTTCTTCTATTAACGTGGGGATCCACCAATTTCCTATTCCTTGACATTACTACGCTTGGGGGCCTTTTATGATCCATTTACCCTTTAATACCCTTCCTTCTAGACAAGTTGGCTTCCTCTTGCGTGCGCGGTGCCTTGTCAACCGCAACCACTCGCGCAGTCGCCCGGAGCGCGTTCCCTCGAATCTCGATTTCACCATTCACCCTACGATCGTATCGCAGCGCCATAAACTGTGACTCACGAAACCCCGTTGACTCAAAACTGAGTAGGAGATTCAAGTACCCTAAATCATTGTCGAAACTAGCAGACCAAAAGAAATCCCAAGAGGAACAACCCTTGCCACTTCGAATCAGACAACCTACAATCAAACCAAACGCATACTTTCTTCCGCTCTCGAGCAAACGACGGCCCAATAGTGACGACTACTTGATTTGTGAACCATCCAGACTCGAACTCCCCTCACGGCCTGTACCTGTAGTAGGAACTGCCCCAATGAAATTCTTCTACCAGGTCATCTCGACCCCAACGGCCGATACCCCCGGCACGTCCGTTTGTCTCAACTTCCCAGACAAGCGATACTTTTTTGGTCAGCTATCGGAAGGCACACAGCGCGCATGCACAGAGCGCGGGGTTAAGCTTTCTCTTCTCACCGATGTCTTCGTCACTGGACGGACAGAATGGGCCAACACGGGCGGGTTGATTGGGATTGTTTTGACCCTTGCTGATACGGTGTCAACCTCTATGGCAGCCGTCGAGGAGGTAAATCAGAGGAAGGCTGCCGGCAGGGCGCAAAGGGAGGCCGAAGAAGGCAAACAACCTAAGCTCCATGAACCCAAGGAGCAGGAGGGCGAGCGGATCTCGCAGAGAGGTAACTTGACGATTCACGGTCCTGCGAACCTTACACATACACTAGCTACGTCTCGGCGGTTTGTTTTCCGGAAGGGCATGCCGGTGTATTTGAATGAATATGACTCGGAGACACTGGTCAAGCAAATGCCTATCGGCGCCGAGGATCCGTTTGAGAAGCCCTCATGGTCAGACTCTAACATCAAAGTCTGGGCCTTGCCTCTCAGACCTCACTCATCGGCTCATTCTCAATTTACGCAGCCGCAGTCACAGAGTCCACGAAAGCGGAGCTTGGATGAGTTCCAGGAATCTGAACAGCCCGAAGATCATATGGACCAGCGTACCAAGAACCTGCTCGTGACGCAGTCCATTGTGCAGGACATGTTCAACTCAACATGGAAGATGGACGCCCTCCATGAAACCCCATTGGCCCAAGTCAAGATGCCGGCCGCTATATTCATTCGCAACCCGGAAACCAAGGACCTTGAGCAATACAAGGGTCCGGTGCCAGGCGGCCCAGACGTGCTTCCAGATATCAAGGTGCTTGTTCGAAAGCCCTGGCCCGGTGCGACCGTCGAGAGTCTCCCGACCACTTCTCCCTCAAGGGAGGCAGTCTGCTATATCGTGCGGAACCATGATATCCGCGGAAAGTTTGACCCGAAGAAGGCCCAAGAATTGAAAGTTGAGAAGGGCGCTAAGTACTCAAATTTGACGAAGGGCCAGAGCGTTGAGTCTCTGGATGGGAAGACTATTACCCCAGAGATGGTTTTGGGACCCACCCGAGCCGGAAAAGGCACTGCTATCATGGAAGTGCCATCCTCCGAGTATGTTGAGGACCTGGTCAGTCGGGCCGAATGGAAGTCACCAGCTGTAACGACCGAGTTGCAAGCGTTTATCTGGATTCTTGGACCAGGTGTGGCCGAGCATCCTAAATTCCAGGAATTCGTTGTCAGCATGTCCCACTGCAAGCACACTGTGTCGAGCCCAGACCACTGCCCGAACTACCTGGCGTTCACCAGTTCCGCTAGCTCAACTGTTCGACTTGCCCGTCTGAAAGCCGATAGCTATGCGGTTCCTGTTCACGACAATGTGTCCCTCCCCCAACCCGGCACCCCCAACGCCAATTCGGAATCTGCGATTGCTGCTCGCCAGAATTGTCCACTGCAGCCTCTTGAACCCGGATTCATCATCAACATGGAGCCCACTTTCGGGTTCAACAGCGACGAAGTGATGTCCCGCTTCAACCCATCGAATGCATTGGATAACATCCCGCGTTCTGTCCAGCACCGGATGGAAGTCATTCGCAGACGCGTCGCTAAGCCTATATTCCAGGACAGGTTGCACGAGCATCGGACACAATGGCCTGGAGCAGATGCAGAGATCATCGCGCTGGGTACTGGTTCCTCTGTTCCATCCAAATACAGAAATGTCTCTGCCACACTGCTGAAGGTGCCTGGATATGGCTACTACTTGCTTGATTGTGGCGAGAATACCCTTGGTCAACTGAAGCGAGTTTTTGAGCCTGAAGAACTTCGTGAAGTGCTTCAAAACCTGCGAATGATCTGGATCAGTCATTTGCACGCTGATCACCACCTAGGAACGGTCTCTGTGATCAAGGCCTGGCACACGGAGAACTTCCAGAATGGATCTGGCTCTGCTGCTAGACCTGAAGCCAATATGGCCAAGATCCTCCAGGAGAAGCGCCTGGCTCTTGTGTCTGACGATGCGATGATTTCCTGGTTGGAAGAATATTCACAGGTCGAGGACTTCGGATTTGACAAACTGCTTACTCTTTCCGCCCATCCCGAAGTAAATGGGTCTAAAATCACCACCTCGTTCACACACCAGCCACCTAGCCATCCTCGTCATACTGTTACCTTCACGGACCAATCTTCCCCCCTCACTCCTCTTCTCAAGTCTGCCACTGGTCTTGCAGACCTACTCACTTGCCGCGTCAAACACTGCAAGGGTGCGCTCGCTGTGTCTCTTGTTTTCTCAAATGGATTCAAGGTTTCCTACTCTGGCGACTGCAGGCCATCGGACAAATTTGCCGTCATTGGACAGAATTCGACCGTGCTCATCCACGAGGCCACCTTCCAACCCGACATGGTCGGGTCGGCTAGGGCCAAGCGGCACTCGACCTCCTCCGAGGCAATTGAAGTCGGCCGCCGCATGCAAGCGCGCGCTGTCCTGCTCACTCATTTCAGCCAGCGCTACCAGAAGGTAGCCTTTGTAGACAATCGGAACCCACGCAAATTGGAATTCAACGGGGACGCAGCTGCAAAGGAGCCCGCAGATGCGGATATTCCATTCGATGACCCTCAAGATGAACCAGCGGGCCACACCGATGTCCTACTGTCCGACGATATCAACACGGCGACATCTCGACAAAGGCTCGGCGTTTATACTGGCCCCGTCGCGGGAGCGATGGACTACATGCGTATCAAGGTCGGGGACTTCGCCCTTGCGCAAGCATATGCACCAGCATTGGAGAGGCTCATCGAGCTCTTGGAGCGAGCGGCGAACGAGGAAACCGAGCGCCTGAAACAGACGCGTCAGCAAGAGGAGAATGCTCGCAAGGCAAAGAATAATAAGAAGTGGGCTAAGCAAATGGCTACTGCTACGGCTGCGGCAGTTGCGGCTGCAGCAGTTGAGACTAACGATGTCCAGACGGGGCCCAGTCGATCTATCTGGAGTGCCAGTGAAAGTGAGGAGGGATGGGAGACGAGTGACTACGAGGAGTGTTCCTAATTGTATATATTATACCATGTCAAATATGCATAGCTTGGAAGAGCTTTTCCCATCTCGGAGAATACTAGTCTGAGGTCGGTACCCTTCGGCGAACATGCCGAGGTGCGGGAGACCATATATCTGCCGTTCTACTTGGAGGTTGCTAGTTTTTCCCAGCTTTCCCCGTGTTATTTTAAATGCCGATGAGTATAAAGAGAACAAGCACCTAGTATATTTGATAGTAGTATAACTAGAAAGTAAATAGTTCAATGTCGACATAAACGGCTTATCGGCTTTACCCCAACAAATCCACTCCCCTCACCGCCCCCGTTGGGGACCGTCTATTCCCCTTGACTCAATTCCATTTTTATAGATTCCTAGATATCTCTGGGTATCTCTCAATTGATTCGAGATGACCACTCTCATTCCCCGTGATTCCTATACACAGGATGAGCTTGCTCGACTGTACCCGGCAGCTCTGAAGCTGCAACTCGTGCAAGTGGTATGCGTTCTAGTCCCCACATACATGACCAAGATACAATATAGTTAGCTAACCACTACAGTTCCTTCGTCATGGTGAGGGATTGATTTACAATGCTACCCCTGAGAGCATTTCTAATTGTTCCTAGGTGAACGCACACCCGTATCATCGCGATTCACAAATGTATGCTGCAACCCCCATTCGCTTAAACTCGTTCTCCGACGGTTTCCGCTAACACCTCCCAAAGACAGGCTTAAGTCCATGTATGCTAATCTTCTGATATCGCTATCGGCCGATAATATGCTAACATTTTCCCTTGGCAAGATTGGCCGTATTGTGGTGTCGCAAGACGTATGGTGCAGATGGCATCTAGCAGCAAAGACCTCTCGGAATGGAACGGGTTCCAATGGCGCCGGAAAATGGAGTCATTCGGGAGTAATGACCAGTCGGTGATCGCAACAGCACCGGGAGGACCAGTCGAGGCGATGTGGTAAGCTGCCGTGGAGCTCTGATAGGCACGTGGAACAAGAGCTAAATCATGTCATTTGAAGCTTGCATGGCGAACTTACAGACAAGGGTCGTGAGACGACATATGCGCTCGGACAACGACTACGCCATCTATATGTCGACCAGCTCGGGTTCATGCCCCAGATCAAGGGCGATTCTGAGGATATGTATCTCCGCGCTACGTCGATCCCCCGCGCTCTAGAGTCGCTCCAGGAAGCCTTTTGGGGCATGTACCCGGCTAGCGCGCGCACGCTTGACTTCCCACCGCCGGTGATTGTGGCCCGCCAGGTTAATGAGGAGACACTATTCCCCAACGAGGGGAATTGTAAACGATTCCGACAGCTGTCACGGCTTTTTGCCGACCGCGCCGCTGCACGATGTATGGGCTTATCAGTTATATAGATAAGGGTTACGGCTAATAATTTCAATGCAGGGAATGACTCTGAACAAATGGCATACTTGAACAGCCTCTGGTCAAAGCATATGCCCGAAGAATCCCCCAAGGTTGCCGTCGATGCCCACCCTCGTCTTTCTGGAATCATGGACACCATCAACGCAACCGATGCCCATGGCCCAGGCACTAAGCTCCCATCCGAGTTCTATGACAAGAAGGGTCGTGCTGTCGTGGACCGTATTGCGGTCGAGGAGTGGTTTGCTGGCTACGGCGAGAGCAGCGAGTACCGTAAGCTGGGAATCGGTGCTCTCATGGGTGATGTGGTTGACCGCATGGTCAGCACCGCGGTGGAGGGTGGTTGGCGCAGTGAGACTGCTGCGTCGGGGTCAGGAAACCCAGAGACCGGAAAAGCTATCAAGTTCGCTATGAGCGGCTGCCACGACACCACTTTGGCAGCGATCCTGTCCAGTGTTGGTGGATTCCAGAACCAGTCATGGCCTCCATTTACTTCCTCTGTTGCAGTTGAGCTCTTCTCCCAAGCGTCCCGCTCCGATTCCGACGCTGGCGTCATGCTCGAGGAGTTCTCCAACCCACCCGTCGCATCCAAGAAGCCTGGCGTCCTCTCCCAGCTGTTCGGTAAGTCCACACCGAAGCAACCCACCACCTCCGATACCGCACGCGCACCTCTCGAATCCCTCCCCGAAGGCGCTCGCGAGTCTCTCCAGAAGCACTATGTCCGTATTCGCTACAATGACCAACCGGTCCTTATCCCCGGTTGTGCTGCTAAGCCTGAGAATCACCTGCCTGGCGATGAGACATTCTGCACCTTGGATGCCTTCAAGGAGATTGTCGATAAGTTCACGCCCAAGGATTGGCAACTCGAGTGTACAGCGAACCTTGGCGCAGGGCCCCACGGCCCAGACGATCGTGAGAAGGCCCCGGCTGGGTTCTAGACATTTTATAGACTATAGTGCTGTCATTTCTAATTGCAAATATCTTTTTTTTTTTTTCCCTGTGTATCTTCATATCATGTGCACTGTGTTTATTATGAGTGAGGAGTAGAGAGTTAGAAACAGATAAATCAGTAGCCATCTCAGCTGCTCTTCGCTTTGGCGTCTAGATTTGCTCTGATTGCCTTCAGCTTCATCGAAGCAATCTTCATCAACATCCAGCGCGGTAAATACTCAAACGACAAGCCCTGCAACCAATGCCAGAAATAAGCCCATACAATCTCCTGCCCACAGCCAACCCGATCCAAACCAGCAGCAGCCAGCACTCTCCCCTCAGGAATAAACAAGTTACTTTTGACATCATACCCGGGGGTTCTGACTTCCCCAACCCGCAGCCCTATAACCTCAACCTTCTTCCCTTCAGCAGCAAACTCCGCGCGTAGCGACTTCGTAAAAGAATCGACAAATCCCTTGGTCGAGCTATAAATACTGATATACGGCAATCCAAACGCCGCAAGAGAAGAAACATTCATCACGAGACCAGGCGCATTCTCTTCCAGCTGTGCGGCCAGGACACGCGTAATCTGAATGGCAAACGTCGCATTCCGCGAGACCGTCGCCTGCACATCCTCAAAGGTATACTCTTTGAGGAGAGTCGAAGGTCTGGTCTCACCACCAACATTATTAACAAGCACCGTCAACCTGCCAGTATCAGCTTGGGAATCAGCCCCAGCAGCGGTCTTACAGCGACGAATAATATCGCGGACCTCAACATCGACGTCATCAATATCGGCCGTCAAATCCTGCGCATCGCGCACAAGCACAGCGACACAGACATCAGGGAATAGTGTCTGTAATTCGCGACGACGACGGTCGAGTTTCTCTGCGTTTCGGCCGTGTAGGATAACATTGAACCCGCGGGCGCAGAGCTCCTGACCGAAGCCGAAACCTATTCCGTCTGTTGCGCCGGTGACGAGGGCCCAGTTTGTTTTTGTGGAGTTGTAGCGTTGGAGGGTGCTTGGGAGGAGGTAGGTTGTTGCTTGACGAGTTAGGGAGAAGACTGTTTTTCCCAGGGTGAAGAGACCGAGGTAGGCTAGGGGTTTGGTGTATGTTCCTAGGAGGTCGGTCATTTTGGGTAGTTGGAGTTGAGGGGTTTGGTTGTATTTGGATGTTTTAATGTGTGGTAATTCTTATTTCTGTAGTCTTTGTGCTCTTTATGGGTTCGAGGTTAACGCTGTTTGATCGGTGATTTGGCAGGTTATCGGCCCGCCCTTCGAGCCGAGCGCCGATTGAAATTGGAGTCGGTTGGAGGTCATATCGGAGGAGGTTATATATGTGTGTGAATGAATTAATATTAAATTCTTGTTGGGTAAAATAATTGTAATTGAAGCTTTAACTTGTTTATGTTATTTCATGTGGAGTATCTCGAGATCAAACTATGCCACTCATCCAATCCCAGCTCTATATCCTGGTCTAACCCATACATGCACTACTAGTCTACAAATGAGCAGTCAGTAATCAAGAAACTAACCAAAGTCCAATCACAGTTTCTCTAATACCGATTTTCAAAACCAATGTCGTCAATTGAGGACCGTGAAAGTCAACAGCGCCAGCCAGGTACCTTGCGGGCGATTCACGCCGGCCACTTATAACACAGCAATTATCATCGCCAATACAAATCATACACTTCATTGGACAAGGTATAGCTCCACTGGTATACTATCAACCTTGGAGGACCTGTATTGATATTTGTACTACATCAGAAATGCAACCGACAGCGTTAGAGCGTTATGGCGTGAGGAACTTGGAGACGGTGGCCTGGGAAAGAAGATGTTATATAATGTGATACTGTAGAACTCCTAGAGGCTTAGCCTATATTCTTTTTCTTTCTTCTTTCTCTTTGTTCCTTCTTGCTTTGTATAACCAACTCCAAAAGTTACCCACCTTCATTATGGTCATCGATTCCGGAAAAGAATCGGTCTCTTACAATGTCCCGGCTCCCATGGAGGAAAAGCCCAAGACACGGCAGATGCCTGTCACCTTGCTTTCAGGCTTCCTGGTATGAAACAACAGCAATTGTATCAACTTTGAAATCATGTCCAGGGATCCTGACACCCATGTATAGGGAAGCGGCAAGACAACACTCCTCAAACACATCCTCAAGTCCCCTGACCATGGGTTACGGATTGCTGTCATCGTCAACGATATGAGCCAGTGAGTTCCACATTGAATGGAGAATATAGGATGTAAGCTAACTGCTTCGTTCCATTAGGCTGAACATCGACGCTACCCTCATCCAAAACCACAAAGTCTCCCAGACAACTGAGAAGCTCATCCGGCTTCAAAACGGATGCATCTGCTGCACTCTTCGTGGAGACTTGCTGGCTGAACTGGCGGCTTTGACTAAACGAAATGAAGTTGACTATGTCATCATTGAATCCACTGGTATCAGCGAGCCTATGCAAGTGGCCGAGACTTTCACGGCGGAGTTTAGTTCGGCCATGTTGGAGGCTGAAGATCAGATTGCCAATGATGATGTCGATGCAAGGAAGATCCTGGACGAAATGTATTATCTCTCCACCACACACATCTTCTCTTATGCTGGACTTGCTGACATGTCTTGACATAGTGTGGAACTAGGTGGTTTGCACACAATGGCTCGGTTAGACACTACTGTCACCGTCATCGATGCCTTCAACTTGCTTTCCAGCTTCGACACTGCAGAATTCCTCTCTGACCGCTATGGGAAAGAAGAGATCATCCCTGAGGATGAGCGCACAATATCTGATCTCATGGTGGATCAGATTGAGTTCGCCGATGTGTTGATTCTCAACAAGGTCGAGACAGTTGACCAAGCAACACGCGATAAGGTCATGCATCTACTGAAGCTATTGAACCCAGTCGCAAAGATCCTCGAGTCAAGTTACTCTCAAATAGATGTCCGGGAAATCATCAACACAAACAAATTTGATTTTATCCGTGCTGCTTCTGGGCCTGGATGGTTGCAGAGTCTACACGAAATGACGGTACAGACGACAGGCAACGGTGACCGGATGGCACCGAAGCCAGAGACCTTGGAGTAAGTTTGCCGGTTCTTTGTTTGTGAATAATTTACTAACCGATATAGGTACGGCATCAACAACTTCGTCTACACTGCCCGTCGACCCTTCCATTCGCGCCGCCTCTTCGCTCTTCTCCACGACAAGTTCATTATTCTCCAGAACAATGAAATGGAAGAAGAAGGCGACGAAGAAGATGACGAAGACGAGGAGAACGAAGATGCAATGGACACAGACTCTGACTCCGAGTCAGTGGAAGACTTTGAACAGCCTGACCCGGCGGTCATTCTGAACAACAAACGTACCAACCCGGCCTTTGGTCCAGTTCTCCGCTCCAAGGGCTTCTTCTGGCTCACAACCAGGCCTTGGCAATTTGGCGAATGGAGTCAAGCAGGCGGTATGCTGACTCTCGGATGCGGTGGGCCTTGGTTTGCTGAAGTCCCCGAAGCGGAATGGCCAGAAGACGACGATGTGCGGAAATCCATCCAGGATGATTTCCAAGGTCCCTGGGGTGATCGTCGCCAGGAACTAGTGTTTATTGGAGAAGGTATTGACACTGTTAAGATCAGTGCTTTGTTGGATGAGTGTCTTCTAGATGATAAGGATATGAAGAAGTGGGAGAAGGTGATGAAGAACAAGAAAATGAGCAGAGACGAGAAGTCCGATAAGTTAGCGAAGATGTGGGAAGATGGTTGGGAAGAGTGGCCTGCACTTGAGGCTGATGAAGAGAAAGAAGAAGACGAGGAGGAGGAGAAGCAGGATCAGGGGAAGCATCGAATCAGCGAGTATCTGGGTCATCAGCATGGATCTAAACATGCTCATGGACATAGCCGCCGGATGGTTGCTGCGTGAACTTGTCGAGGTTAATGATAAAAAAAAAAGTCATTTTTTGATTCAATTCCAACAATGTGTTTTAAAGATCAACCCTCAATTCTGGAATAACCCATTGAGCCATCTTTTGCGACCTTGGCCAAGCATTATAAATGGAGTTAAGAGGTTAAGAGGTTGATAGCCCTGAAAGAGACGGTAGTATAGTGGCAGAATATATCAGGCGGTCTGTGACAGATTAGAGCCGATAAGATAGAAGCTCAAAGATAACGGCTCCGCCTTGGTCCTGCTCTTCCTCTTCCCCCATCCTCTCCTCCTTACCACAATTCTATAAGAAAAACTCCTTCAAATCAAAGAAAGCCTTACATATTTTGGACGAACTCTCTTAGATCACTTGCCGCGCTATCGTGCGCGTTACATATCCGGCCCGATCACGCTTCGTCTCGCTTCCAAGCTCCGAGCTACTCCAACCCCCGCACTCGGACAGCACAACGGTTACTCAACGGTCGCCCCAACCCACCCTCCGCCGTGAATTGAATTTCCCAACCCTGAGACAATGATACAGGTCTGACTGCAGATATCCGACTCTGTACCACCATCCCAGCCAAAATCTGGGAACCTTGCGGCTTCCGTCCTAGGCGAGATTAGCACATGCAGATGTCAACAGTCGCTCTTTGCCGTTAAATTGAGCTCGACCAGTTCTTTACCATTCTCCTTCGTGATAACGGAGGGATTTTGACCTTGAATTGGCCTGATTATCCCTGTCTAATACAAAATAAATTGCGTAGTAAGTACACTCTATTTCATTCTTAATGCATACCCCGGAGTCTAACATCCTATATCTAGATGTCTGCCCGTTCAATGGAGGTAAGAAACTCTCCACCCCCCCTCCCCCCCAAAACACATATCCCCGAACCTTCCTCCCTATATTACCTCGAACCACGGCTGGGTCATTTGGCGAAGCTCGGTTAGTTACTGCGTTTCGCTGCATCCATGCACGGGCCGCTGTGAGACAGCTGCTTGGTTCCGGACCCCTTTTGCTATCTCCCAGGGGATGAAGAAGCACCACAGACCTTTCTATGCGTCCAAATGGGCCCCAGAATAGGCAAAGAACATGGAATTCCAATTTGGTTCTGTCACGGCTGCTCTCACAGTGGGCCGTTGCAAGATAATGCCATCTACGGGTCTCCGTCTTCAGCCTCGGGCCTTTCCTTGTTAAGGGATAGTAGCCTGGTTGGGCTCGCTGACTGCCCAATGCCTTATTTATCCCAAACATGTGATGCATTCATTTATTTCACCCTGCCCGTCGCTCATGAATGTTCCTTCCATCGTGATAAAAATCCCAAAATGCATGCCCCTTTGTTTGATTAAATGTCCGACTTACCGGTAGTCTGCGTGAGCCGGCCTCATGGTCCTTTCATAGGACGTGATTTTAATTTCTGGAAGCGACGGCGTGAAATTCCATTCCATAAGACTGAAGCCGAGCTAAGCCTTCTGGGTAATTTACAGGGAAACAGCCAAGTGACTGCGCCAACTCAGGCCAAATCGGCCTCTGTGCCTAACACCAAAGGCCCTGATGTTAAACCTCGTCTTCTTCTAATGGGACTCCGCCGGCAAGCTTTCTCTACCCTCTCCCACACAACGGAGGTATTAACTATGTACTAGGAGCGGTAAGTCATCCATTGCTAGTGTGGTATTCCATAAGATGCCGCCAAACGAGACACTCTTTTTGGAGTCCACAACCCGGATTCAGAAGGACTCGATCCAGTAAGTTCCAAAGAAAGGACATACCCAATGCGCTTTTCGCTGACCTGGAGTCTGCAGCTCTTTTATGGATTTCCAAGTCTGGGATTTCCCGGGTCAACTCGAATACTTTGAGTCCGCCTTCGACCTTGAGGACATATTCGGCAGTCTGGGCGCCCTGGTTTGGGTGATCGACGCACAGGATGACTACCTGGACTCTGTAGCGCGGCTCAACCGCACCATATTGACTGTCCAGCAGTTCTATCCCGGAATCAACATTGAAGTCTTCATCCACAAGGTCGATGGACTGTCAGACGAGTACCGCACCGACACATTCCAGGACATTGTGCAGCGCATCTCCGACGAGCTCAGTGACGCTGGATATGAGAATGCACCCGTGCACTACTATCTGACTTCCATCTACGATTACTCTGTCTTTGAAGCCTTCAGCAAAGTAATCCAGAAGCTGATCCCCAACTTATCTACACTCGAGAACCTCATCAACACTCTCGCCAACAACTGTGGGTTTGAAAAGACATACCTCTTCGACGTTCTGAGTAAAATTTATATCGCTTCCGACACCCGACCTGTGGACATGGCTTGCTATGAGATGTGCTCTGATTATATCGATGTGATTGTCGATATCTCCGAGCTGTATTCTTGGGATCACCCAGTTCGCAAGCGGTTGGGCGATCAGATCCAAGAAGCTGAAAGCCACGTGGTGTTGCATGATCAGACCATGATCCATTTGATGGAGATGAACAAGTGTGTCTCTCAACGAGTGGTTTCATTATGTATACTGACCTTATTCTACAGGTACCTCTGTCTAGTGTCGGTAATTCGCAACCCCGAAGCCAAGGACAAGCGAGGCCTGATTGACATGAACTGTCGTACCTTCCAAGACGCCCTGAACGAAGTCTTCTCGCGTAGCTGGGAAGGAGGGTCCACGGCCCAAGAAGGGGAATCTGCAACTGCGAGCAAATGATGGAAATTAAATGGAGGCAAATTTGACGTTAGAACTAAAAAGCTGGGTGTATTTTCTTGGCTACGTTATGAATCCAAGCCTCTTGTATCTTTAGCGACGAATGCAGCTTGGAGAAATAGTAGAAATTGGATTGATAATGCACATCAGATTTCATTGTAAATGTGAAGTTGTGTGATAGTCCACTCCGGGGCTAGACTTCGGGTTTTGTCAGCCAAGTCCTCCACCTGTGCAACTCCAATAACAACAATCCAAATGGTCATCGTATGATCTTACAACTCCTCAGTCGACACACATCCAGGAGAAATGTCAGAACTCCGCCAGCGACCAACAGCCACGTCAAAATCCAGCAATGGGCCAGACAAAGAATCAAATTCCCAACCGCACTCCAGCAACGATGAAACCGACCAAGAGCGTGGCATAAGCGTGTTGGACATAATCCGCGTGATTGTGACCCTACTGATTGCTTGCGGTGGTCTCTCCTATTACATGACTTCCTCCGAGTCCGTCCTGTGGGGTTACAGACCGTGGTATACACGGTGGCCGGTGGTGAAGCAGTGGGTGGTATGCAAGTCCCGGTCCTTGAGGTTATAAAAAAAAAAAAGACATGTCACAATACAAGCTAACACATATATTTCAACCATTAAAGCAAGGCCCTGTTATCCTGACACCAAGCCAACTATCCCTCTACAACGGTACAGACACCAGTCTCCCCCTCTACGTCGCCGTGAACGGGACCGTCTTCGACGTCTCGGCAAACCGCATGATCTACGGACCGGGCGGGAGCTACAACTTCTTCGCGGGGCGGGACGCAACACGCGCTTTTGTCACAGGTTGTTTTAAGGAGGATCTTACGAACGACATGCGCGGTGTCGAGATTATGTTCCTTCCCGTTGAGGATACCGAGGAAGAGGCTGTGACGTCTGCGGAGAAGAAAATCCGTCGCGAGAAGGAGCTACGGGCTGCCAGAGCGCGGGTTGAGGCGACTGTGAAGAGATGGAGTGGATTCTTTGCGAATCACGCCAAGTATTTTGAGGCTGGAAGGGTTGTGGTTGAGGATGGAGGTGTTGAAGGAGAGCCGTGGCCGCTTTGTGAGAGTGCGCAGAAACAGCGACCGAAGAGGAGTGCGATGGTGGAAAAGTCGTAGGACTACTTTTGAGTGATTCTTTTTGTTGCTGTGTTGGTGTGGATAGTGCAGCGGGTAGATGTCGAGAAGAAGTCTACGGAATATGACGCATGTCCTTTTTCATGAAGTTTTGTAGATTTTTTGATTCAGTTCGCACTACCTGACGTAGGCCAAGAGTGCGAATGTTCCACACTCTTCAAGAGTCAGACGTTAATCCACTATGCATCATGCCCAGCCGGGCTTCCCATGGTAAATGATATCATTCGTAGCAAGGAAAAGAAAACCGCGAGATAAAAGACGATAGACGAGATGTTTACTCGGCGGTGACGGCACGGGCTATTGAGAAAGGTAATCAGTATTGCAGATTCGAGATGGAGAGGATGCTGAAGAGGAACGCACTGTAGATGCTCATGCTGGAGTGACCAACGACCTTCTTGATCTGGCCGTTAGCCTCAAGGTCGTTGAGAGCCTGGCGGGCGAGGCTGCCGTTGATCTTGAGACGATCGACAAGGGTGGCGACAGTGATCAGACGGTAGGACTGGACATCCTTCTGAAGCTTGTCGTTGGTGGCCTTGTCGAGAACGACGGCGTGCTGGGCCTTGTCCTTGACTGTAGGGCGAAAGACATGTCAGTAAGATGTTGCTTCTCGGTGTGTTTATTTCGTATCCCCAGCTCGTCCAACGATTTCTTTCGTGTCTTGTGGGAACTCGGCGGAAATCGTCACGATCGCATGGTTGGTGGTGATTGCGTACCCTTGCCCTTGGACCACTTCTTCTTTTGCTTCTTGCCTCCGGTTGCTGCGGGCGCCTGTTCGTCACATTTCGATTAGTATTGGTGTCTTTTGGTTGTATAATGGGATGCTGGGGAACTCACCATTTTGTCGGATGAGGTGGATGTTCAAAGGAAGAGGGCGACGTCCAGAAGCCGCTCAAGTGCGAAAAGGCAGTGGGGCGTGACTGAGGTGAGCCCTAAGCCCTTGATCGGTTAGTCTAGATGTTGTCATTGGCTGATGTATTTGATTATATAATATTGCTGACATCATCTCCAGATATGTTCTGCCTGAGGTGTCTCTTATATTTACGACAAACCGTACATCATTTTGAGGTGCTACCGGGGAATAGAAGAGGTGATCTGTGAAGAAAGGAAAGAATCCAATCTCCGTTTTTCTATAATTTTCAAACAACCGCCCTCCTTTCTCCTCCAACATCAATCATGATGCTTGACAACTTCAGTGTTTGAAGTCATTGTGCATCACTATATAACTATATCGAACACCACCCGGGCATAACCTCGAAGTTAACTAGGAAAATAAAGCATGAAATCCCGCTTTGAGAAGCTTTTCTTGATGCTCACGAAGACCATCTTTGTCCAAAGCCTTCAGAAATTCTTGAATATCAACTTCATTGTGTCCCTCAATGTCTGCTCCGATACCATCATGTTCCGCTTTGTCCTCGGCCTCCTTGGGTGAATTGTCATGGCCTGTCGCATCCTTTTCTTTGGAACAAGTACGATGTTTGCTGTCATTGTCGTCTTTTTTATCGATGTTGGATGGGTTGAATGGCCAGCTGTTACCATCTTCGTTCTTCTCGACTTGCTTCATAACTTCATCCAAGATTTTACTGGCCTTGCGCACGCTAAACACCGACCCTGTCATTGCCCACACCAAGTGCGCGAAAAGAGGGGAATTTCGGGTCAATTTGGCGTTCTGGCTTTCTGGCCGCATATTTGCGATACATTGCGCGTAGACATTTCGATAGAACCCCAGCGTGTCCGGTGAGTCTTCGGCATACCTATTCTCGTCCTGTTCCATATCTTTGGTCCAACCGTATACGGTGGGATCCCAGTCGAGCATCAGCCATAGTGGATATGCCTCATTCCCTATACTCGGTGGCTCGGCTTGTGCGTTGTGCCAGTCGAGGATAGCCCGCACAGAACCATCATCTGAAACAAGGAAGTTGAAGATGTTGGGGTTTGGATGGGCCATAACGAATGATTTTCCAGCAATTGGCTCTGGAGTCCAGTCGGCAAACATTCGAAGGAGCTTCAGCAACTCCCTTTGAAGCTCAAACTCGTCTTTTCCCCACCCGTCCAAAAGAGAAGTGTAATCCACTTTGAGGCCCGAGAATGGGTCGTCCTCCACTGGCACAACACCAATAAGGCAATCTTGGTCGTCAAATCTCAAGAACTTGGGTTCGTTGAACGTGTATTTTCCAAGTTGGAGATACGCAGCAGCAATATCCTGCAGACAGCGTGTGCGCCGGGCCTGTACAACTTCTTTTGGAGATTCTTTGTCATGCCATACATCCCTCAAAGGCCGACCCTCGATGAACTCCATGAGAATAAAGGGAACTTTGAGCTTGTTTTTGCATGTATTGTCGTATGAAAAGACCTCAGGGATTGGGATAGTTGTTTCACGTCGCAACATCATCATTGTCAATGCTTCTGAGCGAAGGGCCTCGGCATCATTTTCGTCGAATTGATCAGGTGTTCCAATAGCTGGGACTTTGAGCATCCATTTAACCCCATCAGCAAACTTCACGTTATATAAAATGCCGTCCCAAGAGCGAGTGTGAGACCCAACCTCAACGACAGGGATCTTCTTGTGACTTGGTTGAATCTTGGCGCGAATCGCGGCCACGTGTTTGCCGATATACTTCACTTTCACCCTTTCCAATACTGCGTGCCATGGATCTAAGTCGAGGGAATCCAAATCATAATCATCATCATCATCCTCCTCCTCATCAGTATCCTCATTTCCACGTCTTCGTTTTAACGTGACAAAATCCACGATTGAGGATGAGGTTGAAGCGATTGCCTGAGCGATTCCCCGAATGTGTTCGGAAAGAGATGAAAGATACCCCATAACCACCGTTGTTGGACGTTGCTAGGGGAAGTCCGTGTAGATGTGCTTTGTGGTCTCAAGAAATCAGAGTGGAATTGTATGGGAATTGGTAAGGCGTGTTACAAAGAGAGGGCTTTCTAAGTCGAAGTCGAGCGACGTGGAAAATGCTGGGTGAAGTCAAGCATTATATGGGGAATTTCCCTAAATCTTCTTCTTTTCCCATGCCACATGTCACTCACGTAGAAGCAATGGATTGAATGCTATGGGGTTCGGTGAAAGAAATTGGGCGTTGTTGTATCTTCAATGAATGTGTTCCAAGAATAGATTGTGGATTACTCCGTGGACTAGAAGAATAGCAGTTGTCAAAGCCTGCCATTTACAAATAGAGTCACTTTGATTAACGAGGGCGTTTCTATAACTCAGGTTACTCTTCAATGATTCTTTGTACTCAAATCCTGGGCGGATATGTGATTAATAGGTCCGGATGGATAAGCAGGCGTGGACAAAGAGATTCGAGTCGCAGCAAAAAGAAAAGGATCCCGTAGGCAACCTCCAGGTTTAGAGTATGAAATATAAGATATGAACTTGAAACCTGTCTAGGCCTCTTGGGAACTGGTTGCACTTTATTGGAGCCCGAACCCAATGGAATCCAACTTAACACAACCCCTGGTATTTAGATATGTAGGGTATAGGTGTATTTATATGCCTACTTTGCTTTATATTGTGAAACAGTAAAAAGAAAAGTCATGTTGATAAAGTAGCAACCTTGGAAAGCACCACCCCTTGAAGGTATAGCGTAGTAGCTGTTTGAGCAAACCTGCTTCGTCCTTTTCAGAAAATAAAAAGACAAGATCATATCATTGCCGGCTGTTCCGATGTCCATGGGGCATGCCTTTCTCCAAGCTCAACTTCTCCCGATTGATGCAGCCATAGATAAAAAGCTGCGGCAGATTCACAAGTCGTCGGTCCTTCTCCCGGAGTAACTGCTCAGCCTTATCGAGATACACCCTACTGAACAGTTCCCATAGCTCTAAATTTCGAACAGGGCTCTTGAGCCAGCTGATGAGATTCGTAAGCTTTGGGCGGTCTTCTAAGTCTGGTACAATAACAAGTTTTCCCGAGTCAAGGTGATCCTCGATAAAGACTGACACAATGACACAAGGATTCCGTTCCGTGGTGAAAAAAGCTCAGGGTGCTTCCTTTTGCCGAAAATTGCGTCCATAACTGCTTGTCCGTGCATATACCCGAATAGATGCGCGGCAACGACGCTCCTATTGTCACGCCAGTCTCCCAAGACAGGGCACTATAGATGATCGTAGCCGGGTCGTTGTGCGCCGTACTCACGGATCATACTAGTTCGGAACAGAGTCTGCTGCTCATAAGGGAGAAGGGGAAAGAAGAAGAGGGAGAGGAGACTACAGTCCTGTCACATAGGATCATGTGACACCACCACAACAGGAACCCTCTCTCTCTCTCTCTAGAGTATAGGAGAGTTGATTGTAGAAGTTGATTAAAGGTCTATAATTCGTATTTGCTTTGTAGTCTCAATCACAGGATATAGCAATGTAATCAACAGCCTCCAACACCACAAGATGCAAAAGCCAAGCATATGTCAATGCAAGTATATACGCCGTAAACAAAGTAGATCTCAATCCAAGTCATCAACCTCATACCCAACATAGGCCCGCCTCAAGAAGGCCTGCCAGATCGTGTTCACGGACTTCCTTTTCTTGGCAAACCAATCGGCGCTCGAACTGGTCCCGGCCGGGGTATTCTCCTCGGCTATTCTGCCTGCGAGCTGGAAGAAGCTGCGCACTGTCAGATCTTTCATTTGGTACACATCATCATTGGTGGTGTATTCGACCTCGAAATTGAGGCTAGGATCGGTCAGTTGGTTTAAATCGATCTCCTCGTGGATCTGGGTGATATTGGCGTAGTATTGGGTGTACCCGAGGAATGTAAATGGCTGGTTTGAGTAGGCAGGCCCCGGGGGAGCAGCAGGTGAAGGGCCATCGGGTACCTTGAAGTCGGGCTTCTTCTTGCCCTTCTTCTTCTTCTTCTTCTTCTTTTGTACTTCAGGCGTTGGGTCGTCGCTAGGTTGGGTATCGAGGGGAGTATAGCCGTCAGAGACAGTATTCTCTACCTCGTTCCACGAAGTAGGCCGGTTTGCAACATCGACCCCAGAGATGTTGTAGTCGATCACACGCAGGCTGGGGAAAAAGTTGGGGACTAGACTGGGTGAGACCAGGGAGACACTGTAGCGTTCCGCCCAGGGGCCTCCAATCTTATCCAGAAACTTGCGCTTCTTCTTTTCCTTCTTCCCTTTCTTCAGCGTAGTGCTTGTCTCAAGCTCGGCATCGAGCTCCTCGAAGAATCCAGTCGGGGGAGAGGGCAAATCGGACCACTGGCTGCGCAGCGACTCCAAGTAGTCCGACTTGGAGTTTGTCGACACCTGGCCATCCGCCGATGCGATGTCCACCTTCTTGCTATCTTGCATGATGAAGTGATCGATGTTCATATGGCCGTACAAAGTCCCGACGACCACATCACGGTATTGATGTACCCACAGAGTGTATTTCTGCCAGCACGTCTCATCCCAATTCTGCTTCTCGCTCGAGCGAGCAGGAGGCACATGGCCCATGAGGATAGCCTTCATGTTGCGACTGCGCAGGATCTTCAGCTGGATCCGCAGCCACTCCATGTGCTCATACCCCGGCTCCGACTTGGCCTTGCATCCATCCACCGCGCTGTTGGAGTCGAAGAAGTACATGGTGTTCAGACTGATGACCGCCAGCTGACCGGGGACCACCTCGGTGGTAAACCAGCCACCGAGCACGAAGGTATGGCGCTGGTCCTCTGGGATGAAAGCGTTCCAAATCTCCGCGAAGCGCTTGGTCCACTTGTTGGGACCCTCGTCAAAAATATTATGCGGCATGATATCGTTATTGCCGAAGGTTGGGATGACGGGCACGGAGAGCCTGGCGACGGAGGAGGCCCGGTTGGCGCTGAACATGGCCACCCATTTCTGCGAGAGGTAGGTGTTGAGATCCAGGATCTCATCGGCGGTTCGGGGCAGCTTTTCGTCGTTGTCGTGTCGGGCGGAATCACCGGTCCAAATTACAAAATCAATCTCATCCTTCAAGTTGTCTTCGATCCAGCGAAAGGTCTCGTCGATGAGTGTAAAGGGTGCGTCACAGTCGGTGCCCTCGGCGCCAAAATAGCCGGAAGGTCCTTTGCCCCGGTGACACGAGCGGTCGATGGAGGTCCCTGGTTTGTACAGGCGATCAGGATGGAAGTCTGTTGGTCAGCGCGTGTCACACAAGTTGCTTGGGCCTGCTGGTACCTGTTATGTGCAAGAATCGACCGTGCAGTTGACGCGACGGGTAGCCGGTCAATGGCTGCTGCAAGGGATTGGCGATGGCAGCGGTCAAGAACAGAAATATTGACAACATGGTTGAGGGACCTTTACACCATGTAGGTGCACATGTGTAGGAGAAGAGAATTTCCGCTCACGTCACTGCGGGGGGTATGGCATCTGCCAGGAACCACTTCAATGTTTTTCTTCGAGTCGACGAACAATAGTGGTAAACATAAGATAGATATATGATCTAGTTTAGATACTTACTTATATACTATATACCAGTCTGCTCATAGCTTCGAAAGTAAGAAGTAACCCCAGATCTCCGGTCTGAACATCCTGGCCAATGATCTCCCCACGTGATTAAAGGACCTTGTGGGTCGAGCAATCGTATAGAAGTATAGAAGTACGAGCTGGGAGTATATATTCAGAAGGAGACAAGTATAGAAATGAAGGATAGGAAGTATATCACTACCTATTAAAGGTAGTTATAACTACCTCTGACTACTAACTAACTAGGTATGTGCTAACTAGGTTTAAGGGATTGTTAAAAAAACATCCCCTTTGGCTAATAAAACATCTCCATGCCTGATTCCTCAGGCAGAAATCACATGATTACAATCCATGCTTCCTGCCACAGCCAGCAACAAATACCACCTCCCCCCCACTTCCCAAAACGGTCACCGTCTCCATGCCTACCGACTTTCCCCCCACCCTACTGCATATGTTGGAGTATCAGGTCATGTGACCTACATGGCTACCTGGTTTGTCAGGCTAGTGGTTGCATGTTCGTCTCCATTGGATGTTTACATGTTTGTCTCCACTACATATCTCTCTCTTCTCTTTTCTCCCCAGTTCTCCAGTTTTTTAGTTACAATCAATATTATCTTCCACAACTGCCTGTTCTCGATCCGCCAACAGCATATGACCAATGGGGGTATCTTGTAGGATCTGCTATTATTGACCGCTTTGCAGAGTTTTCTGCCAGAAGTTTCCGCTTACGAGGTTTACGATGTTTGCATGTTTTGTCGGGATGAGACAGACCTAACCCCACAAAACATCTCTACTTATAGATTCTTTCTTCTTTTCTCTTTTACTCTCTATACTTAATATTTTCGTGAATGAACTCTTTTATTCTAAAGATCTGGCTAGTAACAGGGTCTACAATATGCGCTACAATAGGGTGCTACAATAGGCGCTACAATAGGCCCTATAATGCATCCAATGAAGCGAGAGTATGCATTTGGCATCATTTTGGCAAATCGGCCTCTACCCGGTTCTTGCCAAGTAACCCAACCCCCTGCGGGTCTTGGGTTACCACACCCTAACGTAAACTCTTGCCTAACGTAAATTTTAAAGAACGCATCAAATGTTTTTTTATTTTTCTCACCACACAACGCCTAATAAAATCAGATAAAAATACAAAAAAAAAGTCAAATGGTAGATTCAT
>LACB01000401.1:0-25339 GCA_030142185.1 Penicillium thymicola
CAATTGCTTCGCAGTAGTCATTCGTATTGTATATGCCCTTGGCACTCTGATCCTACCCCCCTGAAGACCCTTCATAGTGAGTCTTCACAATAAGCCGGCATTTAAGGACTAAATACGTTCTTAGCCGGGGGTTATATAACGATCTAGGCTATAGGGATCTTTTCGGCGGAATAGTTTCTACCATCGTTTACCGCCTATAGGGATCTTTTCGGCGGAATAGTTTCTACTATCGTTTACCGCCTACCGCAGGTTTTCTGTCGGATGTCTCCGACTTATAGATGTTTGCACTGTTTGACTGAGGTGACAGGACAGGACCCCACAAAGGTCCTGCCAGACAGGTTTCCTCTCTTCTTCTTCCTTTTCCCCCTTATACTTAGTATTTTCGTTTAATGCACTCTTTTGTTCAAAGAACTGGCTGGTAACAGCTTATATAAGTCTAGATATATACACTTATTAGTAGAGAAGCGGTTCTCTATCTCTATATTTTAAATATCTTCTTAGCTAAGATCTATATAAGGACATTTTAGGGATTTCTAAGTAGACTAATCCAATACCCTAGGCTCCGGTAGTCTTCTAAAGCCTAATTAGGAAATCGTAGGACCGAGTAGACAAAGCGTTCCTAGGAGCATCGAGCATAGAATGGTAATGCTGATTGGATGGCCGAGGAGCAAGCCCTATTATAGCGCAATTAATTACAGCCATTTTACCAGGATTAAAGATCACATTGATAGTGCCAGGCTTTTTTTGATAGGACGATAGGAGCCATCTAAAAGTGGAGGGGTACACGTGATGGAACTAGCGTGTTGCATTTTATTGATGTAGCTTACTCAGGCCGCTCACCCCTTGGCACAGCTCAGACTCAGTGAGCGAATCAGGGCGCTCAGATCAGGATCAGTGAGCGGATCAGAGCGCTCAGCTGACGATCAGAGCATGCTCAGTAAGCAGGTTAGTGTGCTTATGTAATGCTCAGTGAGCGGGTCAGACCGCTCAGGGGCGTGCTCAGTTGTACTCAGTGAGCAAAAAGCGGCAAGGTCTGAGCACTAACACGGAAAGGGAACGCCAAGAAGTGGCAGAGGTTATCTGGTATGTAGGCAGCTACAATACATTGGCATGTTTTTAGGACCTATTATGGGCCGAAGGTGCATAATCGTGCTGACCCTTGTAGCATTTCCCAGCTGGCGGGGTTTCCCCGCCGGATGATCTTCATGCCTATGATCAGTAATCAAGTAGGTTAACAGAAACAACTTCGGAACTCATTCTGATCCATTTTCTCTCTATCAAATTCATTAGCCATGGGTGTTCATGTAGTTTCAAAGCTGGATAACTGCCAGCATGCGAGCTTCAACCTGGAAGCCGCTGCTCAGCGGGAACTATCGGACTCTTCAGTAAGAATTCGCACGCAATTGATCAGCCTCACTTCGAACAACTTGACTTACGCCCGCATGGGCGGTTTCTTGCGTTGGTATGCTCCCAATATCTACCCAGACTAGAGAAGCCTGTCGCAAAACAACCTAAAGATTCTGATCAATTACTGGCAGGTGGGACGCATACCCCGTATCTGAAGACTATCCCGCACCATACAACGACCCATCAACCTGGGGAATCGTTCCGGCCTGGGGTTATGCAACAGTGGAAGAAACAACCATTCCAGAATTACCCAAAGGAACCCCCCTATACGGATTCTGGCCGACGACCAGCACGCCAACCGATCTCAAACTCAAACGCGGCTCACCAGAAGGCCACTGGATCGAGACCAGCGACCATCGCCAACAACTAATGCCACTGTACAACCGCTACACGGTAACTCCGACCACGACCCCAATCTCCGAGCTCACCATGACGCCCAACCCCCTTTCAGATTCTTCCCGGGATGAGCTAGACCGCATGGCCTGGACCACGCTGCTCATTGGAGGGGTAGCCGGGTTCGTTCTCAGCGAGTATGTTTTCTCGTCCAACCCAAACCAACCCCCCATCCATCCACTGGGAAACCAAGCTGGGTTACAATGGACCCTGTCCGACGGGGAATTGTCCTCCGCGGTCATAGTGAACTTGGCCGCGTCGACTAAAACGGCCCGTGTTTTCTCATACTACCTCTCGCGAAAGCCGGGTAGTTCGGCACCCCTTGGCTTGTTGCAGGTTACATCGGCTGTGTCACGCATCGAGGAGGCGGATCAGAACCTACCTACTTCTGTTCCTTCGAAGGTGGTTGCATATGGGGATGTTGATTGTAAGGAGTCCGCGGAGTGGCTGGCTAGCCGCAGGCCATCGAAGATTGTTATTGTTGATTTCGGTGGTCGTGGGAACGCTGTGAAAGATACACTTTCTCTGATCAAGAATACTTCCGAGCTGCAAGCTTGCAAGGTTGTTATTGTCCAGGTTGGGAATGAGCAAAAAGTATACTCGACGAAGGAGATTATTGCTGGACAGGCAGCGATGGCGGAGCTTGGAAAAGTTCAATATAACACTTCTGGTGTTCAAGACACGATACTCGAGACTGTCAGCCCGGAAGCATACTTTGCAACAAGAGGCGCACAGTGGGAAAAATGGCTCGATGAGCGACACTTGAGCGAGCCGGGAATGAAGGTTGTGTTTGGCAGCGGTGTCTCTGGTGCAGACGGTGTTGAGGGAGGGTGGGAGAGACTTTGTTATGGGCAAGTAGGAGCCGAAGAGGGATTGGTTTACAAGGTACAGTAAGACTTAGGATTTGACATGCATTAGTTTGGATATAGTATTTAACAAATAGAATGAGAAGGAATTGGCGAAAATGAAGCCCTCGAGCCTCGAACATTATCCCGAAATTCGGTAAAAATCATCCAACATCAATGTTGGGGTTAAAAAAAGAACCAGAAAAAGGGTCCAAGCTCAAACGGACTATACGACCTGTTCATACCGGGGAGCAGGCTCCATGGTGTGAATACTCGCACTTTGCTCACTTGACGAACGCGCAGAATTGATCTCCGCCAGCATCGGCTGCTCACAAAGATTCAGTTGAGTAGCTGCCGACACCATCAAGTCCGGAAAGCGATCGCTGTAAGCTGGAGGTGGACTTTGGCTTCCCTGCATAACTTGGATACCTTGCCCATGAAGGGACGCAGTATCTCCAACCACATTAGATGTCATATAAATTTTAAATGGCATAATTTCCGTGAACTAGATTCTGTCAGCTGCACGTTATGAATTCTCGATGAGTCATCTGTCTGCATACCACGGCTGTAACATCACCTGCCTCATTGCGAAACTCAGCAGTGATAGAGAGCTCATGAGTGATCTTGAGGTGCTTTGTCGAGGTACTCTGTGAACAGGCGTCGAGACTCTGAGGCAGAGAAACGGGTGTGGTGAAGCGCCATTCAATCTCCGAATGATCATCCACCGGAGACTCATCTCGAGAGAAATCGATGGTCTTGGAGAAAACAGTTTGACTTTGTGCTGCAGTGATAAACCGCATGTGGTGTTGCGCTGATTCTGCAGCAGTAGCAACCAACCGCGCAGTTTGTTTCTCAATAACTTTGATTGTAACAGTGCTGAGCTTGGCGTTTTTCAATAGTGGTGCAAACCAGCATTCCACAGGAAATGTACAACCAAAGGGGATGTTCCGGTCAGTGATGGAGAGGCAATATTGAATATTTTCGTCGGAGTGACCCTCGAGAGTCTAGATATGTCCAGTTATTTCCAGTGGTAAAACTTCCCCCATGAAAAGTACTAACCAGTGGGCAATGTGGTCTTAAATAGCTTGTCACGAAATCGGAAACCTGGTAAATCCTAACTGGCTGCGAGACCACAAAATCGCTTTTGAACCGTCGCTCGATAATAGCCTCTACGCAATATGTGTGATATTGATGGTTTGCGCCAGTCACTGTGTCGAAGACCTTACTTGGGAGGGGAATATCGAATAAAAATGCGTGGTCTCCTGCCGGCATTTGGAATGCGTTGAGTGTTCTCGAAGAGGCTAGTGGTTGTTCTCGCTCGGATGTGATCTGTTTACGAATCTCTGATCCCATGATTCCTTCAATGGGACTATAAACAGTAGTAAGAAGATAGTCAATAACGAACTACGTGGTAGGGGTCCTCACATTGCAAATATTCCCCTCAATCTCACTTTTATGCTTTTGACCGAGACGACTCGTGCAAGGGTGAGATTGAGTTTTCCAGTAACGTACACTGGATGTCGATCTTCTGAAATAAAAATGCATGTTTGATCAAGACTAATAGAACATGAGTTAGGTTAGTATGGAAAAGCTTAGGAACAATCATACCTCAACTCAGAGCGGGTAATGTGGTTGCGGAACATGGTCGAAGATCCAAGCAATATCTAGCTTGATAAATTAGAACGTAGAATAAGAATTCAATTGAATATGAGCTGGCGAGTTTATAGGGGGAGAATCATGGCATATTATCTGTTCTTATACTTGTATCCGCGCGACGGAGCGGACATTCCTAAACGGGGTCGGGGAGATGGATTTCAAGGTCTCAAACCTTGCAAGCGCAGCTCTTCGCCACGGAAGGAATACCGACATTCTTGTGATGCTGCTCTAAACAAGTACTTTGCAATAAGTTGCGAAAAGCTATCAAGGTCAGCCCTTGGGGATTTCTTTGGCGACTTTGATAGGTACATTCCTTGATCTATGACGGAGCATCATATCCTCCCATGATCATATGGCTGCTACTTAAGTACATTTGTATACAATTTACCATACTACTAGTGCTACTTTACCTCATACCGAATAGCTTGGTCACATTTCGGAGAGCATATTCGGAAATACAAACCAACTCAGGCTATACCATGTCCTAATGAATCTTGCTAGCTTGTTTTGCGTGGATTTTTGGCTGTGAACTTGATCATCGCCCCTTCTAATGGCCTAAAGTAATTTGATCAGAGCAGTGTTACAGTATCTTCAACATCCTCTAGAAATAAAAGGTGCTTTTGTGGTGACAGTTGCAAAGAATGTTTTTAGCCGGACTTGGGTGAAATTGATATACAATTGATTTCCCATAGATTCTTGTAGAAAGTCTACAGTAAATTAGGTATAACATAAGAGACTTATAGGTTAAAAGCAGCCTTTAGTTACAGCGATCTTTTTCCGAGAATCAGTTGGTGGGCCCATATGCGCTGGAGTCACCACTGTCTACTCCGTACGGGTTCTTCCAAGGTGGATAGAGGAGTAAAAGCCGACCAATAGAACAATGAGAATCCAGTACAACTGCGGGCAGGAGTATCATTAAGAGGAAAAAATAAAAAATTCGAAGCGGAACGCACACTGGCCTTTAGAAACCGTAGAAAAACAACACCTCCATACAGAGATAAATATACTCCAATATGGCACCAAAGAAACCAGTTGAAGCGCCGACAAACAATGTCGTCGCCTTCGGGCGCGTCAAGTCTAACCTCAAGATGGGTTGTGTTGGTCTACCGAACGTGGGAAAGAGTTCGCTGTTCAACCTGATGACGGAGCAGAGCGCATCGGCAGAAAATTACCCATTTTGCACCATCGAGCCCAATGAAGCGCGCTGTGCTGTTCCTGATCCCCGATATGTAAGTTCTCTCTCCCATTTCGAATTTCTGTTTGGGTAATTTCCACGTGATGGATCTTAGCCCTCCCAGGTCTTTTCCTTTCTGGTTTAAATACAAATATGAGGTCCTAACTAATAATGTGAGATAGGACTTCCTGTGCAAGGTCTGGAACCCACCTAGCAAGTACCCGGCGTATTTGCAGGTTACCGACATCGCGGGATTGATCAAGGGCGCGAGTGAGGGAGCTGGTTTGGGAAATGCCTTCTTGAGTCATATTCAGGCTGTGGATGGCATGTACCACATTGTCAGAGCGTTTGATAACGATGAGGTTCTCCATGTGGATGACTCCGTTGATCCTGTTCGCGACTTGGGTAAGAATTATTTTCCCTCCTCCTAGGACGCAGGAGAAATAGATGCTAATGGTGCTATGGCGCAGATACAATCCAGAGTGAGCTGTGTAAGAAGGATTTGGATATTCTTGCCAAAGCTAAGGTTGCCGAAGAGGCAATTGTGCGGAAGGCTGGAGGAAAATTCAAGATGCTGCCGCTGTTCGACGAGACAACCGCTAAGATCAAGGCGGTATGTCACGCTCTCTCGTGGAAGATATGTGTACTTTGCTGACTCCATTATAGCTGTTGGAACAGGATAAGCCTGTTAGAGATGGAGAGTGGACGAGTCCTGAAATCGAGTTGATCAACGAGAAGGTTTGTCTAGGATTCTTTAATACTTCAAGAGACAATGCTGACAATATCAAGCTTCGCCTCATCACTACCAAGCCGGTAATCTACCTCATCAACCTTACAATGAAGGACTACCTCCGTCAAAAATGCAAGTACTTGCCCAAGATTGCAGAGTGGGTCAAGGCCCACGGCGGCCAAGGCACAGATATCATCCCCTTTTCCGTCGAGTTTGAGGAGAAGCTTTGGTCCCTGCGGGACGACAAGCCAGCGATGGATGCCTTCGTAGCCGACATTAAGGTCCCGAGTCGCCTAGGAAAGATAACCACCGAAGGTATGTCCCCGGTATTCGCTTCACTTACCGTATCCCAAACTAACAGACATGACAGGCTTCACCAAGCTGGGACTGCAGTATTACTTTACTGCCGGCGAGAAAGAGATCCGCTGCTGGCCGATCAAGCAGGGAACATTGGCCCCACAAGCAGCTGGTGTCATTCACGGCGACTTTGAGCGTGGTTTCATCAAGGCTGAAGTTGTGGCGTACAAGGACTTCCATGACCTCTGCAATGGCGAGAAATCCATGGGTCCGATCAAGTCAGCTGGAAAGTACAGACAGGAGGGTAAGTCTTATGTCGTCCAAGATGGCGACATTGTGCACTTCCAGTTCAATGTTGCACCGCCCAAGAAGAAGTAAAGACCTCAATTCGAAGTGCCAACTCGCGAGGGGTCAGGGTACATGGATTCTACTACTGCTGCAGTGGAATGGGATGGTGGGGAGCTCATTATACTGTTAAACTTATTACAGCGAATAAACTTCGATGCATAGAAATGATATATTATGTGATCAGACATATATTTGTTCAAGGACTTTTCTCTTTGGAATTTCCATTAAGCTAGATCGGGATGAACAAATTCGAAGTCGGACTTGTCCAGATCTAGTAACGATTGATTATTCGCAGAGTTTGGAAAACCGACATCAAGGAAATTGCCGAAAAAGGTATCGAAATCCTCAATTTCAGCTGCAGTTAAGAATGGCGTGCTGTCTACTTCAAAGTCCAAAGGTTTATCTGATCCCAGTAGATCATCAGTCAGAGGGTGTGCACTCTGATAATCTGCATTAATCCGTGTCGCCACATACGGAATGTCGATAGCCGAGTGCGACTGCATATTATCAACGGAAGTAAGTGGCTGTGAGGATATACGGCTCGATTCATGCTGAGGGTGGTTTAGTCGGGTGATATTGATGTCTGGACCTGTGGAACGTTCCTGGTCTATGGTGGGTTGGATGTTGTTCAACACACGCTGGCCTAGACGAGTCATCACAGCGGCCGACCACCATGTGGTGCGCATTTCCCTGAGACATTGATGAAATAAACGAATTTGCGTAATCGCCGTGTGGCGCGCACTTAGTAGTTTGCTTTCTCTCAGCTGTTTGTATGTGACCGAGAATACGAGCGAGATGGTGTAACCGATCACGGGAAGCGGCAGAAAGTCCCGAATATCATGATTGTAACTGAGCGAGGCAATGGTAAGTATTGAGTGACTTTGTCGGATTTTTGACGCTCGTGGCCGTGATCGGCCTTGCAACCCGCTGGAATGTGTTGACAGAATAATCACAGAATGATAAACAAGCTCAAGGGACTCTGTTGGTTAGGGGTTAGACAGTGTTGCAACTGAAGAACGGAACGTTTCATACCAAGTAGGTAGGGGGGCATGTCCCAAGCCTCACAGTGCTCCACAATATCCTCAAAGGAGGGAAGATCGAGTTCACTCTGATCCATGACTTTCATGATCGGTCGGTAGAAGTTCATCACTTCCCCGAGCTTATCGGCAATTCGAAGCCAGACACGAAACGGCGATTGAAACGTTGAAACAATGTCGTCCACCCTCTGACTCATGTCTCCGTCGTGTATCATTAAAGGCCTCCCATTCATAGCAGCGTTCCATCGGTCTAGACTCCATAGACACCAGAAGAGACCCCTGGAGGATATACCAGAATGTTGTTCTGGCCTCAGCAAATGCAACCCCATGGTCTGGGCATGGTGAATAGCCTGGGCCAGATTCAAAGAGCAATCCTCGGATCCAGTGGAGCCCCATTCGTGCAGTGAGAGAAGGGCCAAGATCTGTATTGCAAGTACTTTTTTCTCTGCCCTTCTCGGGATGTTTTGAATGGCATCAGAGTAGAGGATGGCGCTGAATTTCTGCAGTGGGAGGGGGTTTGAATTGGGACCAAGGCGTAGGAAAGGCACCGCACCGTGGTCCTTCGCTGCAATAAGGCAAATCACTTGCACAAGCCGCAGAGGGAGTGTACCCGCTCTATGCTGGTTTCGAACACTTTGTTCGTCAAAAAGAGGCAGTAATGGGTGTATTCGACGAAAATATATGTCTACCAAGGCCTCCTCGCAGTCTTTCGGGGGCAACCAGTCGGGGTGAACATGGGTCCCTACTGCTGTTTGTGAAGAGGAGCCAGGAGTTTCGCCCTGGTCAATGGAGCTCTCCTCGGCACCCAACCATGCACCAACATCTCCTTTCTGGGATCGACCCTCTTTCAACCTTGACTCATTCTGCTCCATGAGTGTCGCTACAGGGTGTGAGTCGCACGCAAAACGACGAGCTTCTTGATCGACCTTTGCAGCTGGACCTGCATCAGGGGCGATAAATTCGGCCCGTTGTTGCACCAGATTTTGAAGTGAAGACCCATTTGGTCGCTCACCTCTTGGAGATGCAGACCTATTTCGGACTGCTACATCCCGTCTTGAAGCCTGAGATACAGGACTTTGGCTACTTGTGAGACCAGAGATGTTGGGTGAAGAAGCCCCATCAGCTAATTGCTCCTCGGATATATTGTGATAGCAGCGTTTCTAGCGAAGTCAGCATACAACTTCGTTTGTTGGAGGGCTATCTGGGAGAGAATGCAATACCTTTTTGTGACGACAAGAGTTACACGCACGCCGTGCATGTCCCCTCTTGGTATTTGTTCCATCTCTACTAATTAAGAAAGTCAGCTCCATTGTGAATGATTATCATGTCTCGTTCATCTTGTTGGCAGGTCGTTACGGGCTCTTCCCTGTCGGGGGCGGGAACGAAAAGTGGAGCGGCGACCGTGTCCCAAAACGGAAAGTCCACCCTCATCCCTCATAGCAGAGGGTCAGTACAAAGAATAATCATAATCCACCACAAAATGACTATGAACGAAATATTAATACGATAATACTTTATACCAAGAGTGATCTAGGTCTAGATAGAAGTCACACTGTCCTCGCTATTTGGTACAGCAAGATGCTGTTCGCTTAAATACGTCTTGGCACTTAATTTTCCATATGGTACTTCTATGATCAGCCTCATATTCACAGAATGGGCAGGCCATACATTGGGCCAAGTATGGACTTGTGATGGAAAGTACATAGTTCAGTAGGATTTCGATGCCGAAGAACAGAACTGAGTCCTGTATCGTGTCCTGTATTATGCCTTATGCCGTCGGGCTCGATGCAAACAGCCCAGAATATCAACTACGACTGCCTGCTCTAGCCTAGTGAGGATATGCAGGCTACCATTTAATGCAATCTCCATTGGCCGCCATGGCCTAGAGTCCCTCAGATTTACTTATGCTTTATATCACATTCTGTTATATATAATTGAATCCGGTGGCTCTCATAGTTCGAACATCAGGCATCTTTCACAACATCTAAATTCTAATGGTATTGAAACTGTCCGTTCAAAAAACAATTTGATAGAGACTGTAAGAGCTGTACTGCCATCCAATTATTAATAACTTGGTTTATATGAAGTCCGGTCTAAGAAAATGGACAAGAGAGTGAAGATAGGATATCATATAATTAGAGATGCTGTGTTTAGCGAATCAAGAAGATACATCCATGGATATTTAGGTTCCCCTTCTGTGGCCGCGGCCTCTATCCTGTCTTATTCAGCCAGATTATATAGGTATCTAGTTTGAATACCAGAAATCATGCACAATAACTATCCTATTCATAGTCATCTTACGTTTCTACCTCTGATCTGTCAGTTACAGGTTGATACCTAGACTATTCTTGTTTTCGTATGAAACTATACTTGATCCCCACTATCCTATAATAGCAACACCTTTCTCCTCGCCTCAATCCTTTCATTTTGTAACTCAACCCCATCTTCGGTGTGTCCGGCTCTTCTGAACTCCTCACTCAAGACTTCCCACTGACGGTACCGCCGGGGTCCCCACGGGTCGTTCCGGCTAATCTCTTCATCCTCCGCTCTAGTCCGCACTGTCCACCCCTGCAGCATATCACAGACCATGATGCTGCCCTCTTCTAGATCATACGGCTTCGCACCAGGCATTGGCGGGAGCCCATTAGCAAACCGAATCCAACTGCGCGCCATCTCCTCCCCTTGACGCCGTAGGAAATGGTTGCGGTGCGTAGGGAGACGCCTAGCAAGTGTCATGAACTGGTACATGAGTTCGACAAAATGATGTCCCATCGCGTAGGAGAAAGGCGACCCGGGGAAAGGATTTGGTAGACCAAACTGCCAGCGATATAAACGTTTCCGACCACTCCTAGCTACCGAGACGGCGGTTGAGTGCGCCGGTTCAGAAAAGATCAGGTCTCCTATTAGAACCATCGCATGCTGCCAGAAGAGGCCCTCATCCATACCATCTTGTATCTCGTACGCGTCCAGCACACGGCGCGCTGATTCGTCGCCGAGGATGGAGCGTACTCGTGCAATGTACGGACTAGCAGAGATGTCCTTCAGCGCCAGTACGAGTCCAAGTCCCTCACATGAGTCGTCCCCAATCATGATCTCATCGATCCATGGACAGTTGGCCAGCATCTCGCCTTGATTGGACCAAAAGGGCTGTTGAGGGAAGAACTCACTCTCTGGGCCAAGGTAGGGCTTCATTGTGCTTATATTGTTTTCACGAATAAAGTCAATCAAGCGCGACACTGGCACCTCACGGAGGGCTTTGAGCCGCTCTGTCCGCGTCGCTTCCGCGATGCCCAGATATGATAACAGACGGTGATAGTATGCATCGCACTCATTGAGGGTCCAGATACCTACGACGCTGGGCGAGCCACTCTGGATGATGACTCGGTTGAACAGAGGCACGTCTGAACAGGCGTGCATGTAGAGCGAGGCTGCTCTACCTGACTCACCGAACGCCGTGATGTTACTTGTGTCACCGCCAAATCCTGTGATATATTTCTTGATCCAAAGGAAACTGGTGCGTTGGTCTCGCATCCCGTAATTGAATGCAGGCTCGCCATTCTCCCTGGCTTCGTCGAGTAGATCATAGCAGGCGGTGAAACCCTGCCAATTCAACCGGTATCCTATTGAGACAACCACCACATCCATGGTCTCATGAGCCGCCAGCTCAGTCATCTTTGTTGTGTCATGCAGGGCGCTGACATGGCCCTTGCCTTCGATGAAGCCACCACCATGCACATACACCAGAACTGGGAGGAGTCTTTTGGGAACTGATGGGCTGGTTTCCTCGAGGACATTATTTGCAGGTGTAGATATAGTCAAGTTGAGACAGGCTTGTTCATCATAGATGGTTGGCTCCTCGCCAGGCACGAATCCTCCTGTCGCGCTACCTCTGCCCGTTGGCTGTGGTACCTGTGGACACGCAGCACCATACTGTGTGAAGTCGCCATGACGACGATCATCGAAGTGCTCTGGGATATAATCGAGCACTACGCTCTGACAGAAACGAGCCGGGATAGTGGCATAGGGAATGGAACGGAAATGCACGACGGGGTCAGTCACAGGTTGTCCATCAGCATGATGCTGATCGATCAGTCGGCCAGTGAGGCTGCCGAGCTGTGGATGGTTAAGGCGAAAAGTGGGAGTAGTTGTCATTGTGGGTGTCTTATATTTGTGTTGAGATTGAATTATGTATTTTCTATTGCCCCGGTGAAAGTGTTCAAGGACATGGGCAGAAATACCCCCTCATGTCAATGTCAACGGATTGACCGGATGTTGGAAATTAGCGCCACGGTGGTAGACTCCTGAACCAGTCGGGACATTAGGCTTAGTCTACTATATGATGGTTATATGCCAACATTAGCCGTGGAGTAGTCCAAAGGTTGCTTCTCCTGGGCAGCTTTCATAGTGAGTAATGGAGTCAATAGTGACCTGGGCAGAGCATTAACATGATATAGTTATATTTGATATATTACATATGTGTTACACCTATCCTCATAGCTAACCTGAACAGACCGAATCTTCTCCACAAAAGAAGGTGTGTTGCCTTGTGCTGCCTTGTGCTGCCTGACGCTAACCTAGGCAGCAGCCTCATTTCTGCCAGATCCCTCAGGCCAAATAGCTTGATTGCGAACAACCTCTCCTGTCTTTTTTTATTTAAAAAGCAACCTGTTCCTTCCTCTGCTCTGTTATACTTTTTTATCACATCTTGCGCCTTTTTCATTTTTGTTTGCTCCCACCTGGGAAGCTCTCCTCTTACCTTGTACACCTCAGCCTCGTACTCGACCCTCCACATTCTACCTTCCTATTTTCTACTCTTCACTCTTCATACCTAGTCCTCTTTTTTTATTGCAATTGAGCAACATAATGCCAGTTCAAAGTTTCAAGAAACTTGTCATCTCCGTGGGCGGGACGTTTCCCAATCTGAGACAGGGTATGAGCCCCCTATTCCCAAGGCGGACTTTGTGTAGCTCTCCACGACTTGTATATTGACGATTATACTACCTACAGCGGACTTAAAAGAGCTCATTGAAAAGAATGGAGCGACATTCAGCACGTCGGTTACGGATGATTGTACCCATCTGGTGACCACGGAGAAGGATGGGGAGAAGCAAACTACCAAATGTGAGTGCACGACCACAGACACAACCTCGGAAGTTTGAAACCCCTGTGTGCTTTCTCTATGGTTTCAGAAATGACAGGTTTAGACGGTGTTTGATGGCAAGCAGCAGTCATTGTTTCAAACTTTCGAGGTAGCACTGCACGAACTCAGGACCATTTTATTGATCAATCAATTAGACAAACAAGCTTCCCAGCTCACCAATTGTCATATTGTGTCACTTGTGTGGCTTCTTGAATCAGACCAAGCCAAGAAACCGTTGCCGGAGTCAAAGTATTCCTTCGGCCAAGCCAATCAGACGTCCCAGGGAGACGATGGACATGACAAGACCGCGGACGGTACTGCATCTCTTCCTACCGACAACAAGCGTACTACCAGGAAGCGAGTCGCGGATGCGGCTTCTGCTGTAAACGATGCTGACACAACATCAAACGATACCCAGAAGAATGGAACAAATGGCAAAGCCAAGTCAGAGGATAAGAAACCTAAAGCCAAAAAGCGGGGCGCGGATGAAGACCCTGTGAAGAAAGAGTCCAACAAAAAGACGAAGGACATCCAAAAGACAACCATAAAGGCCCTTAATGTCCCAATCGATGATGGATTCGAGGAACTGGGTAAACTAAAGGGTAAGTCGGCAATGCGAGAACTCAGGCATGGAAGACAAACTGACACCCCTTGTGATAGACCCCAAGGTCTACATTGACAGTGCAGGCCTCATCTGGGATGCTACACTGAGCCAGACTGTGGCATCCAGCAATGCCAACAAGTTCTATCGCGTCCAATTGTTGGTCGGTGCAAACTCGAAGTATTTTACCTGGACACGGTGGGGTCGAGTTGGGGAGCATGGGCAGTCAGCCTGTCTCGGGGACGGTGGTTTGGCGGCCGCGTTGCAGCATTATGAGAAGAAGTTCAAAGACAAGTCGGGCCTCAAATGGGAGAATCGGCTCGATACTCCTAAAAACGGAAAGTACACGTTCCTTGAGCGCAACTACGAGGAGGATGACGATGAGGAAGATCCCGTCAAAAAGGAGAAAACCACCAAGGAAGAAGAGGATAACCCCCCGGTCGAGAGTGCTTTATCCAAAGGGCTTCAAAACCTCATGTCTTTCATCTTCAACAGACAAAACGTCCTCGATACATTGGCCGCAATGTCCTACGATGCCCACAAACTACCATTAGGGAAGCTGAGCGACAGGACATTGAAAAGTGGATTTTTGGTTTTGAAAGACATTTCCGAGCTCATGACTACACCAACATTGGCACAAGAAAAACATGGACTATCATATGGTGATGCCATAGAGGCATTAAGCAACCGATACTTTACCTTGATTCCCCACGTCTTTGGTCGCCATCGGCCCCCGACCTTGAACACGAACGTGCAGATCAAGAAAGAAATCGATTTGCTGGAGGCACTGACTGACATGGACGTTGCGAATGAAATCATGGTATCGTCCAAGGAAGACCACGATGACACCCACCCGCTGGATCGCCAGTTCCAGAGTCTGGGTATGGAGGAGATGACAGAACGTGAGTACCAACTCCGACGTGCAGTATATCACCAGACTGACCTCGCTTAGTGGACCACAAATCAAACGAGTTCGTCGAACTCGAGAACTACCTCCAGAACTCTCGTGGGCAGACACACAGCATGGACTACAAGGTCGTGAACATCTTCCGCATCGAGCGGCAAGGCGAAAACGACCGCTTCAACGCATCCCCCTATGCCAACATCCCAAACAGCGACCGCCGCCTCCTCTGGCACGGATCCCGCAGCACAAACTTCGGTGGTATCCTCAGCCAAGGTCTTCGCATCGCACCGCCCGAAGCACCCGTCAACGGATACATGTTCGGAAAGGGTGTGTATCTAGCTGATACATCTAGCAAATCCGCAAATTACTGTTGTCCTTACAACAGTCGGGGGATGGGGTTACTTCTCCTCTGCGATGCAGAGCTCGGTGATCCCATGCTAGAGCTTGAAAGTAGCAATTACAATGCTGGCGAGCTAGCGCATGATGAGGGCAAAATCGCGACACTCGGCAAGGGTTCGAGTGTTCCTGGTGGGTGGAAGGATGCTGGATGTTTGAATCCAGCGTTGGAGGGTGTGACGATGCCTGATGTGGCTATCGGCAACACCGATAGTGGAAGTCAATGTCTGTACTACAATGAGTACATTGTGTATGATGTTGCGCAGATCCGTCAGCGGTATTTGTTCCAGGTCAAGATGAAATGAGTGATTTGCTTTTGCATGGATTGGAGTATTGGGTTACTGGTCGGGGAGCTATTGAGCGGGCAGCTAGTTTCTGATATGTTAGCTTATTTGCTTCTTTGAAGCCACTGTAATGTATGACTATGAGTCGAGTGCTTACTCAAATATCAAAGTAAGTAATCTAAGTATGAATACTAGCCATAATATTTCCAGTGAGTGATCAGCTAGATATCCATCTCGGAAATCTGCTGGGCTACTGCCGGTACGCTAAGCTGCATTTGGTGGAATACTAACCCGAGCTAGCCTGTTCGGGAGGAACATAGCCTACAGCTCCCACATCAGGCAACCGACGTAGGCCTCGGGACGTGGGGAGATGAATGGGGCTTTGGCATACCGAACGTCAAGATCCCGACCGAGCAAAAAAAAAGAAAAGAAAGGTCACGCGGCACGACATATATTGAAATAATTGAACCCTATACATGCTTCAATTTATTTTCGCCCGCCACAGCCCACATCAAAACTCCTAAATCCCGCCAAACACCACACTCCAAACCACCACAAACCACGAAAATGTCCAACGCAACCCCAACCACGACCCCACCATCCGCCAAAAGACCCCGAATCACTGTAATCGGCTCCCTAAACATCGACTTCGTAACAGCAACCCCGCGCTGCCCAGGACCAGGCGAAACCCTCACAGCAACCTCCCTAACCGTCTCAGCAGGCGGCAAAGGCGGAAACCAAGCCGTCGCTTGCGGCCGCTCCTCCTTCACATCACAAACAACCCAAGATGCCTCCGTGAACATGATCGGCGCCGTCGGCGCCAAGGACCCATATTACACGACCCTCCTACAACCAGCTCTCGAGCAATCCGGCGTCGACACAACCTCCATTGAACAATCGACGGTCGCCCAGACGGGGTCCGCAAGCATTATCGTGGAAGAAGCCATCGGCGGCGAGAATCGTATTCTCTTCGTCCCAGGCGCAAACCATGCAGAATTGCTGAGCGACGTTGGAAATATTCTCGCTGTGTTGAACAGTTACCCGTCTACGCCCGATATCGTCGTGCTGCAGGGTGAGATCCCGCGCACCACGACGTTGGGCTTGTTGGAGTATTTTAATGATGGCTCTGTCGGGGACCGGGCGAAAGTGGTGTTCAATCCCGCGCCTGTGTTTCCAGAGGGGATTCCGATTTCTGCGCTGCGTGGTACTGCGGTGCTTATTATGAATGAGACGGAGGTTGTGCAGATGGCGAGGTCTATCGAGGGTCTTCCTATTGGGGATGTTGTTGAGGGGGATGGGTTACGGCCTGAGGAATTAGCGCCGCGGTTCCATGAGCGCGCGGACGTTGAGATCGTTGTTATTACGCTGGGTGCGAAGGGGGTTTATTTCTCGACGAAGTCGGGTCGGAGTGGGATTGTTGCTGGTGTTAAGGTTGCGAAGGTTGTTGATACTACTGCAGCTGGGGATACCTTTGTTGGGTATTTTGCGACTGCTGTGGCGCGGTTCTTGGCTACCGGGCAGGGTATTGGGGCTTTCTATGAGGAAATTGAGGGTGCGGTTTCAACGGCCAATGCTGCTGCTGCTATGTGTGTGCAGCGACGAGGTGCTATGCAGAGTATTCCCTTTGCATACGATATGGAATGAATATATGAAACGATGGGATGTAAAATAGGCTCCATTGATGGAAAACAAGAATCAATAGAAATATCATTTTGGGTATAATTATGAGATCATAGCGTCAGCTTCATCATTAAATTCCTCCTCGTATCGCGCCAGGCTCCACGCCGCTTGAAGCGCATTAGTCTCTCGGTCAAGGTTGATGCCTGTTGTAGCTGTGATTCTGGAAAAACGTCCTAGTAGAACCGCTTGTTGGGATTCATGTGTCATCTCCTTCGCAATAGTGAGAATACTTGCAACCAATACCGGATCCCATTGTTCGGGGGAGTCATTGCTTGCGGCGATCCCAGCGATCGACTGTGCATGCCAGATATGCGAGGTGACGGACCTTGGTCCAGGCAGTGATTTCAACAGTCTCGGCTTATGCGTAAGCAACAATAGTGAAATCATATGGTAGACAGCGTTGGCGACCAGCGCCATTGGTGTCGTGTAGATTAGGATTGGGAACGAGGAGTCGTGGTCAGGGTCAATTTGGTCAGCTTCGCCGCCGCGGATGTCCACGATCTGCTGCACGTTTACTGGTCGCTCGTTGTACCATTTCTGGCAGTCTGACCAGAGGAATGTCCATTGTGATAGGGAGCGGGATTGCCGTAAAGATGGGAAGGCTGCCAGATTTGGTGATGTGACTGTATGAGGAGAGGATGTCTGTCGGTCACCGTGTATTAGGGTTAAGCAGTGTCCCAGAAGACACAGTATGTGCTTGTACACGGAATTGACGGTCTGAGGCTGCATGGATTGTTGGTGGTGTAATAAGGTGCCATCTCGCCGTAATAATGATCGAAAGGGCATAAGCGGTGGTTTTGAAGAGGATATTGAGCCTGCGAGATCTGCAAAGGACGCCTTATTAGTTTACTAGCTAACTAATTTGCTGGGAATATTAGAGCTTGCCTTACCGAGTCGAAAGTAAAGCCACAGCAGAGCATCTCCTACCTCTTCTCCCACTGCTCGTGACGCAAAGTCACTGATATGCTCTATCCTGTCAATTAATAGGCTCCTCCACTGCTGCGGTCCAGCAGACAGAGTATCTTGAAGTATTAAGAGGGCATGACCAGCATATCTAGTTAGATCATATTCAAGTGCTAGACTCTCTTCCGCTTCCTTTCGGAACTTCTGGCTACTTTCGAGGTCCGTGCTATTCGGGGTTGTCACGAGAAGTCGCTGACCTGCAGCCAGCGCAAGGACTGCGGCTTGTAGAGCTCTGTTGGTTCGCGAGAGCAGAAGGACCTGCAGCCCAAATGGGAGCTCCGGGTCCCCGGTATCGATCCAAGGACCGACATGGTATCGGAAATGCCGAAGCAAGTCAGTCTCATGACTGCCACTTGCAAGGGCCACTTGTCGTTCAACTGTTTTATTCTTGGTAACAGATCTGTATCCAAAGTACGGAGCACTGTTCATATATCGAGTACCTGGCGCACTCCGTTCAGCGGCAAATGGGATTGCAGGCTCAGAAAGGTTGACGTTGGGCACTGCGGATGACAGGATGTTTTGCAATTCAAAAGCACGACGGACATCCCCGGTGTTCACTGGGCCATCAGCCGAAGACTGCAGTTCGTCTAAAGAGAAACCAGTGTTGCCATCGCTCTGGGAATCATCTGCAGGTTGCTGTGGAGCCTTTGGTTTCTCCTTATTTGCTGCTGCAAGGGGCGAGTCATCGACAAACTGATCAGAATCAGCCTCATGTCCATGTCACATCGTCAAGTAGACTAAAGAATTGAACCCATTGTGGAGTACTCACTGTAATATTGTTATACGCTTGTCTCGAGGTACCGGCAACGCCCCTTTCGCGCTGCGGCACAAACGCCAAATCAGAGCTGTATTTGCACCGAAGGCCCTTAACCTCACAGTTAGCACAGCTAGGCTTCTGCTCATCACCTACAATGTCAAACGGTCAGTTCTGATGGCAAAAATAAAAGGGCAAACCACGTGACGCGTACATTTTCTTCTCCTTTTGCGACAGGTCAAGCAGCCAGTCCGAACCCGCTGCTTCGCTGCGGGTGTGGGTTTTCTGGGCATGGTAAAACGTTATGGCATTGCCCCAGATGTTGCAGAAAAGAATGAACGGAGGCTCCGCAGTCCCGATATGTGTTCGACTGCCGGAGGTGGCCGATCATTTAAGCCGGTGGGGCGAACACCAAGAGGCTACGGCGGGCCATTGTGGCAGGGTGCTCATTGATCTGTCGTATTCTTTTAAATGTATTATTACTGGTACTGATTCAACAATTTTAGTCCCACTGAAAATAGGAGACGGAGATGCTGATACTTGATTGATATTCCATACATGTTTGCGCAAGAACATTCTGCCGATTGGTGGTCTCCAATAAGTCACAGATATCTACCATCCATGGCAGAGATATGATGGTTTCGTGATGACTTGGATTAGCCCACTCTTCAGTGGCTCTTTCGGTCTTTCAGCTTTCTCGCGGCTACGACTTTTCCAACCTATTGATCCGTACGGGTATCACACCCTCCAATAAGTCGTAAAAGTCCATGTCACACACCATAAATCTCCACGACTACTTCGGGTTGTCCAGTAATCTTGGAAGTTGCACGTCACGGTCGAGACTTTTCAAGTTGTGATGGGAGAAGGACAGGAGATTCCCATCCGACTAAGAGACGCTGTTTTAGACATGACAAAGGGGACGAAAGTAGGGATGAAGTGAGGGAGAAGGGAATATAAAAGGGGGAAGGGCAGAGTTTTGTATGAGTTTTATCTACTTCTGGAAGGTTCCAGCCTGGAGTTGGATGGCTGTGCTGGTCTTTGTGCGCCAAACATATATATGAAAGGATTGACTTCGTAAACGTTGAATTATAAACTAAATGCGACCTTGAGCCGCGGCCCTTTTGTAGAACCCGCTCAAACCTTCTCAATATACTGCGATCTCTCGTTTTTCTCGAGATCACCGCCATTGCCCGACATACGCTCAAGGAACGAAGTCAAACCCACGTCGCGCTGCGCTTCGCGGAGAAGTTCAGCATCTTGCTCGCCGGCATTGCTCTTGAAAACACGATCCATATCTTCCAAAGAAGCACCCTTAGTTTCAGGCAGGAAAAACCAGACCCAGACGATGCCGCAGGCGAGGAAACCAGCGAAGAAGATATAGGTACCCCATTGCCAGTTCTGGAGCATAGGGGGAACGAAGAAAGCAATAGCGAAGTTGTTGATCCAGTTGCTGAAAGCGCCGATGGAAGCACCCTTTGCGCGAATGGAAAGCGGGAAGATCTCGGAAACGAGAGTCCATGAGACGGGGCCCCAGGTGGCGCCGAAGCCTGCGATATACAGCCAGATCAAAGCTAGGACAGATGAGTTAGCGATTGGAATGATAGCTTTTCAGATGTAGGTGTGGTACTCACCAACGGCGGTCCAGCCGGCTGCTACATGGCTAGGCCAGTCGTGTTGGAACTTGGCCACAATCACACCCACGATGACCATGCTAACGAGCATGACAATCGACCCACCCAGAAGCATGGGCTTGCGGCCAAACTTGTCAATGACCAACATTCCCGGGATTGTACTGATGAGGAAAACAACACCGGTCACGCCGGTTGCCAGAAGAGCAATCGTCCCGCCAGTAAGTCCGAGGCTGACGAAGACATTAGAGGCGTAGTAAATAACTAATGCGTAATGGTTAACCCGACATTCCCGATATCTCTCCAAACAAGTCAACTTACTAGCATCGACACCGCTCCACTGCTGGAAGAACATAACCAACCAAGCAATGCAGACACGCTTGAAGTTATCCATCGAGCGGAAGCAGTTGGCATACTGCGCGATCTGGTTCATGAAGACACTCTTCTTCTCTTTATCCGCAAGTTTAGGCGAGGCCTTAGCAAACGCCCGCTCCTCAAAGACAGCCTCAGCCTTAATCTCAAGGTACTCCATCTGCACAAGCTCGTGGTCAACAGTGAGCTTCCGCATCCAAGCAATGGTATCCTGTGCCTCCTGGTCGCGACCCTGCTTAACCAGCCAGCGTGGCGAGAAAGGCATAAACCAAATACCACAAGCAAGCGCAATAGCAGGAATACCCTGAATAATAGAAGGTAAACGCCAAGCAAGATCCGTCTGCGTAGCTCCCGTGCCGCCGATATTGTTACTACCATATCCAACCCAGAAGGAGATCATGATTCCGAGAATAGTAGCAAACTGGTAGAACGAGACGAGCAGACCGCGCATTTCAGCTGCCGCCAGTTCGGCGTTATACAGAGGCCCCACACCACTGAACAAGCCGACGCCAAGGCCGGTGAAGAATCGGCCCGCGTACAGCAAAGACGGGTTGCCGGCAGTCGCGCCGATATACAGATAGCTGCCGAGGATGACCCAGCAGCAGGCGAAGAACATTGTGTATTTGCGAGAGTAGACTTCTCCCAGGATACCGGCCGACAGGGAGCCGACGATACCGCCCAATTGGAGGACGGAGGTTAGCCAGCCTGTTGCGGTGGAGGAGGCTACTACTGTTGGGAAGTTCTCTGTGAAGCGGGTCATGACCAGGGACTGGCCGAGGACACCTTGTTGGTAGCCATATTCGAAGCCACCGAATCTGGGGGGGGGGGTTAAAATTGAGTTTGTGGGTTTGAAGAGAGGGAATTCTTACGACGCGAAGAAGGCAATTGCTAGCACTTTAGGGTTGTCGAAGATAGACTGCCACATGGATTTCTTCGCCAGTTGAACTCGCGGGGTGGATTCCACCTCAGTGGATGATCGGATTGTCATGTTAGGGAATATTGGAGAATGGGAATTTCCAATGTAGCGCTAGGAGATGAAATCTGGGGAACTTAAAACATGGGGGAAGGAGGGTCTGAATATATACGCCCATTTTTGGATTGCATTGAATGGAGTTGGTTTAATTCTGTCATAGTCCGAGTGGCACCACATGCAAGGCAAAAAAAAGGCTCAAACTCCATAGAACTTCTCCAGTTTCTCGGTATTTTCGTGGGCTAATATCCCCCGGATCCCCAATTTTCGTGGTTTTGTGGAGGCAGAATGGTGGAGGAACTTGCCCGCTAAACCCGTTTTGGGGTACATAGCCTCCAATCTCCCAGAATGGCTCCGACGGTGGAGACGGGAGAGAAGTGGACATCTCGGGTTGCATCGGTTTCCTATTTTGTCTTTCGGCCCATGCACGGCCTATCCTGACTTATGGTGTCGGGTAAAACCTAAGTGTAGAGCTGTGACCCGTTCCGTTTGGGGAAAACAGAGCCACCGTGCTCGCTTAGGAGTTTGAGATATTGACATCAAAACATGTTCTTGGTGTTCAAGACGGTATTTAGGACCACTCATTCTTGGGGTAGTCTGTCCAGGTAGTAATCAGACTATTTAATTGAGTTGATAGGTGCTCCGTACAATAGACGCGCTGAGTATCATTTCCTCCTTGGCCCTGCGAAGCATTAGTCCACATCGATCTGCTATGCAGCTAATACTCGTCTTGCGGTACGGACTACCCCGCGTCCGGATAAACACGACGTCATCATGGACAGTGATTGGTTTACGGCTGTTCATGCCGTGCCTGATAGCCCTAGTTGGCGATGTGAAGTTCTGGGCTTGGCGCTGGGCGATATTATTAACCTACATAGGTCATGGCGATAACTAATGTGCAATGGCGGAATACCAATAAAACCCCACATACAGCCAACAGTTGAAGCTCCAAACGGCGCTTCACGTGGTCGCGACTCTCCAAGACGCAAATCTATGCACCATTCCAGTATACCTGGGCGCAACATGGCCGCTGATCAACACGCGCAACCGTTTCCAGGCCTAGGACATGATACACGTCGAGCTGCCCTGAGAGGGGGGCATTAGTGCCAGAGAATAAAACGTTGGAACCCGAAGGGCAATGATCGGACTTCGGGCGGCTTTCATGCAAGGCTTCTCGACAGGCCGAACGGAGAACTCGCCTTCGGCAGCAAACTGGATGGTGCAGATGGCCCACAAGTATCCCGGGCAGGTATCCATCTACCCCGCTGGGGCATTGACTGATATCGCGCTTGCGATGCGCATGGATCCGCAGTTTGCGTCACTTGCCAAGGATCTCGTGATTATGGGTGGATATGTTGATTTGCATTTGCCGACTGAATCGAGTGGGATGTAGGTCATTCTGTTGTAGTTTTGATGCCGATATCAATGCTTCAATACATCAATGAACCTCATGATAGTTCCCGAAGGAAGCTTCAAAGGTCGGCCTGACAGTTGAAGTGAATATTTTACATGGCAGCCGCAACTTCGAAAGGTCCATGTGTACCAACACATGATTGGTACCTCCAGGTGTTCGGAATGTGAAGTCTGCGTTTGAGGTTGATGTTGAGAAGCTCAAGTACCGCATCATGCATTCTCTGTAGTATCCCAAGACTTGTGCGGATTTCAAGTAGGACCGGTCGATTGGATTTTGTTGGGCAGATCTTGTTCTGCGTTGCAAGTACTTTGGACTGAATCGAACCTCGAGAGGGGACTCGGATTGGTGTACACATCGGTTGCAATGTAAACCACCAATTTCTTCCTTGTGTACCCTTTTTTTCGCATGTCGTTTGCCGGTCGTTGAACTGCGGTCCGAACATCGTAGGGTAACAATCACGTCGGAGCAAATGCAAGATACTGAACCGTAACAGGATTTGAACTGTATCATTTGAGCCAAGGACCTCAGATCACACCCGAGATTTCCCCTGGTTCATACCCCCAAGCTCTCTCAAGATCCTTGAGTCGCCACAAAGCACCCCATCCAGTCGTGCGCTCAATAACCTTGAACAGCTTCGCAACCTCAACATGCTCACTATGATGACTGAGTAACTTCCCGGCAATGTAAAGCGGCTGAATAGCATTGATCAAATTCCCGCTATGAGGATTCGTCAACGAAATCCCACATACCCTACGAGCATGCCATATAGCCGAGAAATGCGGCTTGGAAGGAGGCGGCCCCCTCTCAACAGGCCTCATATCAAGCATCATAATAGACGCAGCATGATACAACTGATTCCCGGAAATAGCCGCCCAATGTGCAAACAGGATCTCCGGAAAGGTCTGTCCGCTGCCCATCCCCGTAGTCTTAATAGGCAACATAGCAGGCGGTCGCTGTTCAAGCCAGTACTGCAGCTCCTCCCAAAGCCGACTCCACTGTTCTGAGAACGGGCGCGTATCATCAGACGCCTCACCCAATTCCAAGAACCGCGTTCGACGGCAACAGAGGTCGCAAGCCTTCGCGCATAGATAAACCGCCCAATTAGCGTGCATATCAGGGGACGCACGGCCTTTCTCGCAGAACGCGTCGCGGATGATATCCTCTCGCGCCTCCTTCGAAGAATCCTGTGGCATTGCTGGGACCCATTTCTCCAGTGGGAGGACTGTACTCTCAACGCCGTTGGAGATGATCGCGCCGCACAGCTCCATGCGCGCATAACACCAGAACACGGCTTGCAGATGTCCGCCTGAGAGTCCGTTCACGTTGAACGACTCGAAAAGTGCAGCGCAACCCTCCACGTGCCGTCGCCAGTCCCGCGGGCTGACGGACATTAGTTCCATCACGGCGAGGATGCATACTGTCACGAGGACGTTGGGGTCCTTTGCTTGGAGCAATGGTGCCAGGAGGCGGATGGACTCTTGGTACAGCTCGAGGCTGTCGTAGGCTTTGTCCAGGCAGGCTTTTCGCTCTGTTTGCCGTGCGGAGAACGCGAGAATTGCGTAGAACAGGGCGGGTGAGCCTTGTGCTAGGATTGGAATGTGGACACCAAAATGGCGTGCCTCGTCGAATTTATCGAGGTACGGCGCGCATTCCGTGATCCAATTTTTTAGGTAGAAGATTAGTCTGATTTTGGGGATTGAGATCACTCGCGTGAAGTCTAGGCTTTGGCGTGGGAGTCGGGGTTGAGGCCCCTCTGTTGGTTCTAGGGGAGCTGGTGTGGTGTAGTTTGCTGGCTCGAGACTTGCTACTGCAGAGAAAAGTACGCAGCGGAGTTCTTCTTGTAATTCGAGGAATCTGGGGTTGGCGGCATAGTCGTCTGCGCTGGAGAATGTTCCCGGCGATAAGAAGGCCTCTTCTTCGATAAGCGGGGTGGCGCTATTGAAGGTGTCTGGCATTCTTGATTCAGGACGTAATAGTGGGACTGGTTCTTCCATGTTGACTCTTTCATGGGCAGAGTCCGGGGTGTTCGAGAGTCTGGAGATTTCTGGGGCAGAAGGAAGAAGAAAAAGGGCGGAGACAATCGGGAATGTCCGAAGCAAAATGCCAGCCTTAGAAAGCTCAGGATGGAGAAGCCACTTAGTCACGAAAACATTCGGCTCCGTTTTATTTAAGGAGGCAATTTTATGCTGATGTTTCTTCTAATTTCTTTCATTTTTATTGAAGGGGAGACCGTACGCCGTACGATATATATATTTTGTTCGGGGGTGCAGCTATATATTGAAGAGGGGAACGCTCAAGGCTGTATGCTCTGAGGCACACGGGTCGATTCAGCACTCGCAGTCCAGC
>LACB01000402.1:0-25272 GCA_030142185.1 Penicillium thymicola
CGGCCACGGAAGTCATTTAACGCCTAAATTTGATGAAATTTGTGAGCAAAATAGGGTAATACCGATTTGTATGCCGGCGCATTCATCCCATCTTTTACAACCTCTTGATATAGGCAGTTTTGCGGTCTTAAAACGTGCTTATGGTCAGATGGTTGAGATGAAAATACGGAGCGGGATCAACCATATCGACAAACTTAACTTCCTTAAAGCCTACCCTTCCGCCCGAATTGAAGCTTTTAAATCGGAGACGATTAAGAATAGCTTCGGAGCAGCCGGTTTAGTACCATTTGAACCCGATCGGGTGATCTCGAAGCTTAATATCCGGCTTCGAACACCTACCCCCCCTAGCCGGGGGAGTGATTAGGACCCTAAAACGCCTTCAAATTACGTCCAATTACAAAAGCAAGCTTCGTCAATTAAAGCTTTACTTCGAACAAGATCAAGAAGCCCACCAAGCCCATTGAATTCCGCTATAAATCAGGTTTTAAAGGCATGCCAGATCACTATGCAATCCGCCGCATTTCTTGAGAAAGAAGTAGGCGATTTACGCGCCGCCAACGAGAAGCAGAAGCAAAAGAGAACTAGATCCCGGAGGCAGATACCTGCCGAAGAAGGCCTCTCAGTTCAAGAAGCCTCTACATTAATTATGGAGCAACAGGAAGCAAATGAAGCATCCCCCCCCGGCCCTGGCATGCCTGGTGAATCGATTATTCAGCCACGTACGCGGCCCCCCCGGGGTTGTGGGATATGCAGATTGCCAGGGCATAGAAGAGAAACCTGTCCAGATAGACCAGCTAGTTAGTTGAATTAATTTAATGGCGTTATGGTTGGGATAAATGCATTTAAATTTATTAAGTTGGGGTGGGTGCGCAGCTCGCTTGTGTGCGCAGCTCGCATGTGAAATACGTTAGTTAGTTATTGATTGAGAAATTAGGGGTGTACCAGTACCAATATCCGGTAGGAATATTAGGCGCTTGGCACGGCTATTTACCACTACGTCCCCTTCGCCACTATGTCCCCTTCGTAGGTATCTTAAAAAGCTCATCAGGAAGATATGTCGTCAGGTATCAGGTCAACTGATACCAATATCCTACCTACATGTAGTTTGACTACAAGAGCTAATCATCGAGTATACACAAAGACTGTCTTCAAGTCAACTTAAGCTACTACTGTTGTGATATGCGTGCTGATTACATATAATATATATCATGGAAAAGAGAGAATCAATTAGAACAAAGCTATCGTATCCTCCGTAACAATTGAACGAGCGTCCAAACATAGAGCAAAGCAAATGATCGTCAACGGAGCAAAGAAGGGGGAATAAGAAAGAGAAAAGAAAAGAAAAGAAAAAACCATGAATGCAGAGGTCTTCATGGCCCGAGATTGCTCATCGTACAATTTCGTTCGAACAGATCTCTGTAAAGAGAATGAGAAGATAGAAAAAAGAAATTCAACAAATTCACACGAAGCACATGGTAAAAAGATCCCCAGAACACACGCTAAAGTTTCCAAAAACATTCGCAAGAACAGAATAATAAGATTAAACAGGCTGTTCAGTGATGTCAAGACGGGACTATACCACCTGTAGCACCATGTTGAGAATGAAAGAAAAATAGAAGTAGAGTCAGAAAAGAATCGCCAATGTGCAAAGAAAGTCGGCGAAGGGCATGATATCTACGTGAGAACATGAGGAAGGGCATCACCGTCAGGACGAACGTTCCGAGGGTCGTGGCTGGTCGTGAGATCAATGGGGTATTAGATGATTTGCAGATAGTTGCTTGGCACGAGACCAGGGTGGCCACGGGCATTGGTGACTTCGGCTTCCCACCACCCGTCATCCTGCAGGCGGATAACAGAAAGGACATCGCCCTTGCCAAAGCTGAGCTCTTCAGGAATGGCGGCATTGTAGGTGTACATGGAACGAGCTGTGAGATTGAAATCAAGTTAGATACTAACAACGCATTGTCGAAAGGAGAGACAGGTGCTTACCAAAGTGCAAGATTGGACGGCCATCACGGCTGAATTTGCGTCCAGGCTCTGCAACAGCCATAGTACGGCTCCGGGATCGGCCAATAGGCGGACCATCACCATAAGTCGATGAGGGGCGGCTACTTCCTCGAGTCGAGCCGGCGTATCCACCGGGACTGCTGGAACCATACATATCGTGGCTTCCAGACAACTGCAGCTCCATCCCACCAGCACTAGAAGGACGGGTTTGCTGCCTGAACTGTGGCTGCGGGGATACAGCACGGTGGCTCATAGCGGGCGAGGCCCTGCGAGCAAAGTCATTTGGAGAGTAAGGTGGCTCTTGAGTACGACGGGGAGTGGGCGATTGGCTGTATTGACTCCGCATGCTGTTAGACTGGTAACTACTCGGACTAGGGCTCGGGCCCCTGCCACTGTTCTGGCTCATGCGAGTATCCACACGGGGGGGAGCAACCTGAGGGCTGACGCTCCGTCTCGGTGCTGGTGCTGGCGATTTAGCTCGGGGAGCTTCTTGGGTTTGAGCGCTGTGTCTTGACCCCATGCTGTTGTTTTGTCCTCGTAGCATGCTCTGGGTTTGGCCAGTATACTTTTGAGTTGTCTTGTGCATTTGCTTAGCCGTGAAGGCCGGTTGAGGTGCGCCAAGTCGCTTGACTGTGGGATCATTGTATGCTGGTGGTGGAGCAGCAACGCTAGCATTGCTGCCACCATATGTAGAAGACTGTGCTGACGGGGTAGGCGTGGGGATACCATGATATCTATCTGCTGACACCCGAGTGGCGGAGTGCTTCCCACTTGTCTTGAGGTCCGCTAGGGCCCGCGCGATAGGGTCCGAGTCATCTTCAGGTGCTTGGTTTGGCTGTGATCCTTTCTGGGGTGAGCTCTTTTCTGGGGATGCGACATCAAAGACATTATTTCCGACATTGAGCTGGAAGTTGGCTCGAGGATCAACAGGCTCCGGGCTGCCTGAGGCACGACCCGGCGGGCCTACTGGAGGCCTGACTGGGCTGACTTGCTTGATTGGGCTGGCCTGCTTTGGTGGGCTGACTTGCTTGGGCGGGCCCATTTGCTTAGGCGGACTGACTGGCTTGGGCGGGCTCACTTGCTTAGGCGGGCTGATGACTGGCTTGGGTGGGCTCACTTGCTTTGGCGGGCTCATTTGTTTCGTCGGACTGATTTGCTTTGTCGGCGAGTCCCAACCACCACGAGACGCAGGCTGGGGAGAAACAACCGCCTGTGGAGAGACCACTTGCTGTGGACCAATGGCAGGCCTTTCTTTATCATGGCGACTCTTGCGACGGAAGGGGCTGTTGCTAAAGAAAGCGCTCTTCTTTTTGGGTGATTTGTCATCCCCAGAAATTGGCATCGGCGCACTGTTCGTTGGGTTTACTACAGACTTCTTGGTAGGAGTTTCCTCAACACTGGAGATAGAGGTTGAGTTTGAAACTTCGCTCTGAGAGCCACGGCTAGACGGACGATACGCGCTCGTTGCTGAGCTTCGCTCTGAAGGTGGCCCAGCACGACAGAACATGGTCATACCATCTGTGGGGTATGCATTATGGGGAACTGCTCCAATCTCTCCATGTTGCTCGGGATCATAGTTCGGAGGCGGTGCACCGCCACGTCGGAAGTCCAGAGGTGCGGGTTGCTGGGGTTGTTGCTGTGGCGGCGGCTGCTGTCGCAGGAGAGGCTGCGGTTGCATGGGAGGCTGTTGTTGGATGGGAGGCTGCTGTTGCATCAGAGGTTGCTGTTGCATGAACTGCTGCTGCTGCTGCTGCTGAAGAGGTGGTTGATGCTGCTGAAGAGGTGGTTGATGCTGCTGAAGAGGTGGTTGATGCTGCTGAAGAGGTGGTTGCTGCTGTAAGGGTGGCTGCTGCTGTAATGGTGGCGGTTGCTGCTGAGGTGGCGGCGCATTGCTAACGGCCGGAGGAGCAGGATGTCCCATTTGAGCCGCAAGGTCTGACTGTGGGTCATGGTGTGAATCGAATGTTGAGGGTTGAGGAGAAGATGTGCGGAATGCAGGGTTCATGGTGCGTTGGAACTGGGCTACGGAGTAGCCGTCGGCTTCATCTATATCAGAGCCCGAGTCATCATCTTTGCAGAAGTTGATAAAACGAGGTGGATCTGGTATCTCTTGGCCAGTTCCTTGGTTCTTGATAAAGAAAATAATATCCTTCTCGACTTCACAGTTCTCCAAAGACAAACGAACCTTCTCGCATGACTATATGTCGAATTAGTATCGCAAATTAACCCTGGGCAGAATAAACATACAGCATCGTCGCTGACACAAACAGTTGAAGCAATGTTCGCGTAGGTCCACAGACTGCTCTTTGTGAAGTCCAGACGCTCCTCTTCCAAATCTTGAAATTTGTCGCATGCTGACTTCCATTCTTTATTCCAGCGTCCAGTTGTGTCCTCGAGTTGCTTGACGGCCGCTTCGTATTCCTGGCTATTTGATGCCATCTGGATCTGGGTCTTCTCCAATTTAGCCTTGTTCTTGCGCTCTTCCTGGCCCATGACCATGTGGCCCTGCGCGAGGTATCCCTTGATGCGGAGACAGTCCTGCTCGTAACGATCACGCGTCTATAGAATTAGCATTCTACCTCTCATTACTCCACAAGATTACTCACCTTGTTAACAAGCTGTGTCTGTTGCATTTTAGTCTTGTGTAAACGCTCAATGGTTTGTTGAATAATCTTTCGTCGCTCCTTAATACCACTAGCAAAGGCAGAAAGTGGCTCCTCCAATTCAACCTTCATTTGTCCCGCAATGGCGGCGTGTGCTTTGGCGATGGCTTCGGTCTCGCCGCGAACCACATCGAGTGAGGCTCGGAGCGACCCTGTCTCGCATGATCCCAACGTCTTGCGACACAGAGCGTGGAGTTTCCGCGCATATTCATCTTCGATAGATGCTCGAACTATAAATGTGTTAAAATTTGATGTTTCGCGGCCGCATGCATGTCACGTACTGCTGTAGAAAACCTTCAGTTCATCGTTTGTGATCTTTGAACCATGCACGCGGTCCAACATTGGTTGAAGCCCTGCATCATCTTTGCCCCAAAAGTTGTTGGCAACTAGAATAATTGTCAGTGCGTGCAAGGGTATATATATTAGTGTAGTACCACATACAAGACATGGAGACCGTAGGTCCGTCTGCCACTGTCCCCGGCATTGTTATCGATGTTGAGGCTCGGCCAGCCTTTGCGCATGCAATCGAAGTGTGTTAAAATCACTAGCCCAAGAAAGAAAATAAGAACAATAAAAGAAAAATGTAACAACACAAAAGACCCTTGGAGGTCAAGGTGTCTGAAGTTCCAAGGTTGAAGGTGATCGGAGGGATGTGCTGTTTACGACCGCGTCTCTCGGGGCAACCACCGCGCGGCCATAAACCGCGTTACATAAGCTCTGTAGTTGACCTTCCAAGGTTGGAACCACCTAGTTACCTAACCTTCCAAGTTATGGAAAATATTCGTACGATTGATCGGAGAATTATGTATGATATCGGAAATATAGTCATAAAAAAGTATTCATTTCCGTTAATATCGGTGTATCGTGCAACCATTCTATGTAATTCGGGGACCCATCAAATATTCAAATCCAGTCTATTAGGTCAAGCCAACGCAAAAACAGCCAACCCCATATCCACAAAAAAAGTAACAAACACATGAAGAAGTGTAGTCATCTCAGAATCGCTTCCGGTAAAAACGCCAGTCAAATATGCATCCCCAAAGCCATGATGGGAATAAATCAAGTCATTCGCAGTCTTTTTTCCTTTTCGTTGTTGCAATCATATCGTGCCATAAACCAAGGATTCCATCAGTTCATGGAAAGCCTTGCTCGTGCTTCCTCGAAAGAAGCTAAATCACTTGTCCAATGCCGTCTGTCTTAGTAGACCACAGGAGTAGCCGATGCAGCGAAAGTGCTGGAAGAGACACCGGAAGACCCCCAGCTGCGGACACCACGGGCCACAAGAGCAGAAGCAGAAGGTGTGGGAGCAGAGGAAGCGCTGGGGACGGGAGAGTACCAACCATAGGAGCCGCGGACAGCCAGAGGAGCAGCTGAAGTAGGAACGCTCAAGCTGGAGGGAGTGCCGGAGGGAGAAGCGTACACATCGCGGGCAACAAGGGGAACCGCCGAGACAGATGGGGTGGCAGCAGAGGAGTACCAGCCACGCGCGACGAGAGGAGTGGCAGTGACGGAAGCACTTAGGCTGGAAGAAGGTGCGACGGAAGCAGAAGAGAACAAATCACCGAAGTTGCGAGGCACGAGGGAACTAGTTAAAGCGGTAGGGGTGGCAACAGAAGAGTACCAGCCACGCGCGACGAGAGGAGTGGCGGTGACGGACGCACTCAGGCTGGAAGAAGGTGCGACGGAAGCAGAAGAGAACAAATCACCGAAGCCGCGAGCCACGATGGAACTAGTCGGGGCGGTAGGGGTAGCAGCAGAAGGAGAGCTAGAAGCAACAGAGTACCAGCCACGAGCATAGAGAGACTCAGCAGCAGAGGGAGCGGGATTCTCGGCTGGGTACAGTGCAGAAGAGGAGCTAGAGTACTCGCGAGCAAAGAGGGCAGGCTGACCAGCGGCTCTCAGGCCCCGGCGGAAGAACGAGTTAGAGCCAGCAGTTGGAAGAACATTAGGGGTCTCCCCGCATGGAGTAGAGCTAGCCACAGGAGTCGAGGATTGAATCACGCTTGAAGGGGTGGCAGTCACAGTCACAGTGATAGGCATTGGGTCGGCACCAGGAGCAGTGACTGTGGATGTTTCGAATATAGTGTCGACTTCACGTGCAACTGCGCTGGAAGAGTCTTCATCGGCATTGACCACGGAGTAGGTTGCGCGGCGAGCGAGATCTTCGTTCTCGGGATTAGCGAAAGGCGCCGCATAGGTCACGCCGATAGAGCAAAGGGCAAGCAGTGCAGCAGAAGAGAAATGCATGATGATGGGGAGCAATTGAAGCTTGCAATACTAATTGAAAAGAGAAAGACGCTTGAAACTGAAGACCGAAATGTAAATAAGAGAATAGAGATACGGGTGACTTTGGGATAGGGGTTTGGATGGATGATAGAGAATTGAGAATGAAAGAGAAGGACTCAAGTCCGGGTTTAAAAGTGATATGAAAAAGATCTACTATCACGGTGAAGTGTACTTCCATTGGGCCAAAAATAGGCGGCTGGGATCTACGGTGGCTGGGTCGGCAGTAATCCAGCCATGGCTTTTATGTTTTTTAATTTATTTTTAATTGTCTTATATTGGTTTTGATTGGGTGGAGGAAGATCTACATAAGAACCCCACATGGCACATCTGCCAACCACGATGTTGTGGTGGGGTTTCCACGGCGACCCAAGTACCCAAGTAAGCAATTGGTGTGGCTGGGGGCTTCAGGGATCCACTGTGACACGACTGACATACTAGTACTCCGTATTTTTCGTTTCACTGTCGCCTAGTTTCTTTTCATAGATCAACTATGATGTCCTCATGGCCTTGATCAACATCAAAGTCTAGGCAGCTCTTCTGTTTCACTAACGCAGCCATCCTGATTGCGGCCGGCACTAGATGGCAAGATCTTCCACTCTTACCAATCCACACCCCAGCGCAGCGCTGGCCCACGCTGCACAATGGCGGTTGGGGTTCCACCCGAGGGCTGTGACATGAGTGTTTTCTTCGTAGATCGTCGAGGTCCCCATCCCATTCACGGGGTTGGTCTCGAACAGCTTGTGCGTTGCCAGCTTCTGGTTTTCTGCCCGGTATCCGTCATGAAACCGACTAGTGCCCATAGTGCCCGTCTTAGAGGTGGGAATCCATTCATGTGTAAACCATATCTGCTGCCAGATTTGCTCCTTGTTGTAAACCACTCGTCGGAAGGGATTTGTTCCTACGACCTCACCTGCGGTACTGCCGAATAAGGCACAGGGGTGATGATTGCTGCATTGCGCCATGGCCGAGATGGTGCTGCTGAGCCGCGCAATGGTGGTGGTGGTAAAAAATCGTCGAATTGGAATCACGCGAGCGAATTCATTTTCATCCCCGGCAATAACGGACTGGCAGATGGGAGAATAACTGACGAAGGGAGAGGCCCCTCGCATGCGGCCCGTCGAGGCCATTTCACTGGTGGGATCGAGGACCGACCACATCCTTGTTTCGCCATCCATAGAAATGGTGGTCATTAGTTGGGGGTGGACCGGGTATGCCGATGTGATGTCGAGTATGTAGGTGGCGTGGAGTGGCCGGTAGAAATAAGGTGTAGGTTCAGACGCAGAGGAAGGTTCGATGTTCCAGATAGCCACAAAGCCATTACCGCATCCCACTGCAAGATCACTGGGGGATAGCCAAGTGACACATGTACAAACTGTTGATGGCGGTTTGGCCTCAAGCGCAGGCGATTTGATTTTGACTATATCTTGCGCGTTAGCGGGACTCGTGAGGGTCTCTCGAAAGGGGTACTCACGGAATTCGGTTTCTTGTGACCCTTTACTTGTTTTTATATCCAAAACTCTGACATATCCATCTCCCCAAACTGTTGCGAGTAGACCAATGGATGCTTGTTCTTCTTCTTCGTCCTCCACTCGTTCAGTCCGAGGCAAATTGCACCATACCATGCGTCTCAAGTCCCCCCAGTCAGCACACAAGACTTGTCGAAGACGGGGTTTGGATTCCATATCGAGGGTCATTGTAGGAGTCTCACTCGGTTTGGCTTTGAACTCCCAAATCTGCAGAGCGCTAGGGAAAGGCTCCGAGGGTTGAAACGATGAGATAGGCTCACTTTCTTCGGATTTGTACTGGTTCTTCTGATCTTCTGTGATTGGCGCCGCCACAGCAAGATACTGGGTGAGACCATTCTGGTTTGGAGCCCAAGTCATGCAATGTGCCTTTTGGCCGATGTTTAGCATCCAACCTTCCCGAGTCCTTTTGGTCCTAGCTCCTGATCCGCCTGATTTGGAGCCTGGTTTCTCCCAGGCCTTTCCATAGTCAAAAATCTCATGATATCCCAATTCGAATAGTTGTTGATTATCATGCGGCCCCAGTAAAATGCCATGTTTTCGGGTATCTGGTTGAGGCAGGTAATTTTGGAACACGATTGATTCTTCGATCGTCTCAATGCGCTGTCTTTTCCGGAATCTCTCTCCAGTGTCCTGGTCATAGTACCAGTCCCATCCACGGGTGCTTTCTTTCATAACATCATCGGGGTGAACCCCAAACGTGGGACCGTACAGGTATTCAGGCTTCTTCTCTATCTCCTCCAGGGTGAGACGAGAAGGAAAGACCGCATCTATACCCTTGTTCCATCGCATCCGGAAGTGGATGGCTGGCATCAGGTCTCGATCGTCAGAACCGAAAGTGAGATTGTAATAAGTGCCTTTGGACAAGTGATCTCTGGGTTCGATGATGCCACGAGTATGTGTCTCTTCGGCGGATGGTACAACTGTTCCATCTGCCCTTCGCTTTTTGACGCTCGCGTCGTGTTGGAACGGTATCGAGCGCTCTTTCCTAGGAATATTCCCGATGCCGTCGACGTCCATTTCTTCGGGGTCAGAGGCATCCGCATCTAGTCCAAATTTTTCTTCTACCCCCTCTTCGGGCTCATCTTCTAGCTCGTCTTCTTCCTCAATTCCCTCATCAGCTTCTTCACCCGAGCCAGCAACAAATTCATTATCTGAGGCTGAATCTTCTGTCGGGGCTCGCTTCTTTTTCCCCTTGCGAGAACTCTCCTGCTTGGTTGAGTCCTCATCATCACTGATCCCAGCTGCCTTAAATGGATCATCAATATAAACCGCCCTGGGACCTTTGAAGCGGCCAGATCTGCGGCCGGAAGGCATGTTGCTTAGATAGGTCGCGTCGTTAACAACAGCCAATTACACCAGTGGTGTGCATGCGTAAAGTGTCTCGAATTATCCAAAGCTCAGTAACAGACGTTTATTGAGCAATGCAGCTGCGATCTTGTGTACTGAGACGTACGCTATTTGATTTGAGAAATAGAGAAGCTTCAGCAATACACGAAGGTCAAGGGCGGGGACACTAGTCCTAACATGGTTATGTTTTATGCCTTTCTTTTCAGGCACCAACAGATCAAACAGTCATCTTGACCAATTTGTGGACTACATTCCTCATTTACTAACAAACGAATTAATATTGAAGTTCTGAATGGCTTTAGTTCTCTATTCTTATATTTTATCCGTTGGTGATGAGGTCGCCTGCGATGGGAAATTACCAAACAGTCACTTCCTGAGTATCCCATCATAGTCTCACGATCTCCCAATAACGTGCACTACAATTACATATCTAGATCACCTAAGGTGGTGTGTAGAACTATGCACATACCACCCTCCTAACCCAGGGACTTGATGACCTCATATGGTACACAGCAGCCCTGGAAATTTCATGGTTCTTGTGTCTTTGTGAAAACGACCATGGAGATATATCAACGTCTGACAGCGGTAACACAGCTCAGAAGCTGACGTCTATAAGGTTTAATATGTCATTCCGCCATTGCAACAGAAACTGTGTGTAGGGTGTTACGGCATGACCTACCCCCCATAGATCTAGCAGCAAAATGTGATATATCGACAAGTGATTGAGTAGAGTAAACGTACATGGTATGCTATAATTACAACAGATGATTATAATGCCGCACGCCCTTCCTAAAGCAGTAGCCCATCTGGGCTCTTGCTGTGATGCTATGAGCTCTGGGGAATCAGCTCTGAGAGGATCTCGTCCAGATGCTTATGAATCGTGAAGTGTGTATCGCCTTCGAACACTTTAGAAAATGGGTTGTTAGAAAGAAGTTTGACGTAGTACTCCGTCATGGGTAGCGGCGAATTCCAATATTTTTCAGCATGCGAGATGTGGAGGTTGTTGTAAGTAATGTCGCCGAACTCGATGCCCCAGTCTTGTGACAATAGCTTCGCCTCATATGCAGCCGGGCCAGCGCCCTGCGCAAAAGGCTCAAATGATATGCGGAGCAATTGAGCTCTTCGTTCCTCGACCGATTCGTCATGTTGGTCCTGGTCCTTTGCCAAGTAATCATTGACTCTCCGAGTTGCCAATTGTGTATTCAGCCCAGTTCTAAGCATCCACACCACAAAGGTCAACAACCCCCGTAGTCCAGCTGGCCAGTGTTCTGCCGCTAGCATCAACGCACGATATATCCAAGGCATATGATGAGCCCCAGCCCTCCAGGTGCCCGCTCCAGCAAGTACACCGACTGTGGACATCATGTCTTGAGGGAGCACCTGCGCGCACGCCAATGCATAGGGCCCGCCGCCGGAGCCGCCCATATTTGCAAAACGGGAGAGTCTGAGATGGTGAGCCAGTGCTTGTACATCGGTGGGCCAGTCCATAATACGTCGGTTCGGTTGGACTGTGGAGAGGCCTAAGCCTGGGCGCTCCGGGGCAATCACACGAATTCCGCGCTGGCGAAAGATACGGTCTATCATTGAAGCCTCAAGACGGCATTGGGGATAGCCATGCATGAACATTAGCGGATGACCTGTTCACAGCCATATCGGCATAGCCTAGGGTCCTCCCGTCCGAGAGTCGCATTGTTTGATCGACCCACGAGCTTGAAGTTCCGATATATCGGCATTTTGTTGTAGACTTTGCGCTTCTCATAAAAAATCGTATCTTTGTGGTCTGTTTCATAGTAGAAAACGAGTGAAATCTCACATTTTAATGAGAAGAGGGGTTTGGGATGTCAGACATACGAGGTACATCGTATAGGGTTCACGCGGGTCGATCTTGGCGACAGTGTGGGTGTGGCTAGGCCTGAAACGTGTAGTATGAGCCGTTAAACGGAGGACTCCGTATTTTATAGATCAAATGTCATTGGCATAATCTACTTCAAAATATAACTAAACAAAATGTTCAAGCTTATGAGATCAGAGACAACCAATGTACTTTGTAAGGCAAACATGGCCGACCCCGCCTGCAAGATAACGTCAACTGCTGATCTCCCACCTTCGTCGAGTCTCACCTTTTCAACAACCACCACGTTTCTATCATGTCCTCACAGGCTAGTCGCGGGGCGTCGCATAGTGGCGTCCTCCATGAATATGTATGTCCTACGCTATTCCTTCTACTCGCCAAGCTAACGCCCGCAGGCCCCCAAACTCGTGGCCTTTGAGTTCACCCCACCAACAGAGGGCATCAACAAGACAAATAGCCTTATATTCGTGGGCGGACTGACAGATGGATTCTGCACTGTTCCCTATGTCGCCAAGCTAGCCAAAGCTCTAGAAAATACCGAATGGTCGGTCTTCTCTGTCCTACTGTCGTCCTCCTATGCCGGATGGGGAGTCGGAAGCCTTGATCGCGATGTAGAAGAAATCGGGCAATGTGTGCGGTTCATTCGCGACCTCAAGGCGTCACGCCAACCCGGCGCACTGCCAAAAGCCGGAAAGATTGCGATCATGGGGCATTCGACCGGAAGCCAGGACGTGCTCCACTACCTTTATTCGCCGAACCCCGTGCCGCACAAGGAGTTTGATTTCGGCCTTCAGTACATGGTCCGCCCTGAGCTTGATGGTGCTATTATGCAAGCACCTGCCTCTGATAGAGAGGGTCTGCAGGCTATTATCGATTCCTCTCCGCAGCCCGACAACCTTCGAAAGGTCTACGATCAGCTTGTGGGCTTTTCCAAGGAGCAGCCTTACACAGCAGAGAAGAACGACACGATTCTCCCATTGAACTTAACTGCGAAGCTTTCTTATCCTCGTGACACGCCTCTCAGTGCCCGGAGATTCTTGAGTCTGGTCAGCCCCCAGAGCCCCGAGAACCCATCTGAGGACGATCTCTTCAGCTCCGACTTGAGCGATAAGCGTTTGCAAGAGACCTTTGGGAGGGTGGGCCCCCAGGGCATTGTCAAATCAAGCCTATTGGTTTTGTATTCTGGTGAAGACGAGTATTGCCCGCATTGGGTGGACAAGGAAAAGCTGTTGCAGAGATGGCAGCAGGCCACCGAAGCGGGAGGCGCCAAGTGGGATGCGGAAAACAGCGGGGTCATTCCCAGAGCCAGCCACAATGTTCATGATGAAGGTCAACAGGACCTCATTGATCGAGTTCTACGGTACCTCCAGACCCTCTGAGCGCTGGATGTTGATGATATTGAGGCATAGAAATGTGAAATCCAGAAGACAAGAGAACGTTAAATTGATATCGACAATAAACAAACAGGTCATTCAAACACCACCCAGAAGTGCACGGATTCAGAATAACGGAGGTCAGAAAGGGGTATATCACAGCACGGGCAGTAGGCAAGTCCAGTCATGATACCATGTTGGACTTGAGGCAAAGATGAATCGAAGCATTGGGGCACCAAAGTCCCTATGGCAAGGCCCGACTTAGACCTTAACCCACAAGCTCAACACGCCCTTGAGATACTCGACAATCTCGGATCCACCCAGCTTGCTCTCGCCGTACAGACGGTCGACGAAGGTAATCGGACACTCGGACACCTTGTAGCCCATTGCCTTAGCACGGACCATCATCTCCATCTGGAAGCTGTAGCCCTTGCTCTCGGTCTTGAGGATAACCTTCTCCAGCACTGACTTCTTGTACAGCCGGAAGCTACCAGTCAGGTCACTCACACCGGGCATCAACATGACGTCCGCGATGAGGTTGGCAGTGCGCGAAGTGAACTTGCGGAACAAATCCCAGCCGTAGACACCACCCTTGATATCTCCTCGGTTCGCATATCTGGTTCCGGTCACGATGTCGGCGTCGGACACTTTTTGAATTCGGATCATCTCAGGGATGAACTTGGGGTGGTGGCTGAAGTCGGCGTCCATGATGATAACAAAGTTGCCGGTGGCATATTTCAAGCCGTGGACGTAAGCTGTACCAAGACCGAGCTTGCCCTGACGGGGCTTAAGGACGATGTGTTCCGGGCCATAGAGTTTCTGGAGCTGCTTCGCGATCTCGAGGGTGCCGTCAGGGGATCCGTCGTCGACGATAATCACCTCCCAATCCAGCTTCCTATAATATTTTAAAAAAAACGACGTTAGCCCCAGCACTCTTAATTTATATCAGCTCAAGCGCATACTCCTCATTGAAGGTCCTCTGGATCAGCCAGATAATGATAGGGAGGTTCCTCCGCTCATTGTAGGTGGGAAGAATGACCGAGTACTTGTTCTTGGCCGCCGCCATTTTGAACCCCTACGAGTCAATTAATAGAATAAGGAGCGGTAAAAGATCCGAGCGAAGATCAATGAAAAAAGAAGAGAAAAGAAAAGAGTAGGGAACGTATGGCTGACAGCTTGTTGCATTCGGCAACGCCAGATCGCGGCCAAGTCGCCAGATCCGGAATATACCGCCCTGGCAGAATCCGATAGCTTATCGGGTGTTTTGTTTCGACTTCAAGTAGAATACTTCCAAGGTTACTCTACTTTCATTTCTAATTGATCTCAGAAACACCCCAAAGGCTGTAGAGATGGATTCAGTACCAGACAAGCACATTCGGAATATATCCAGGTGTAAGTGCCCACTTCATTCCCCTCACATTTCGACTATCCCTTCCTGATTGCCTATACAGCTTCTCGGCCCCGCAGCTCGACAAGAGGTCCTTTAGATGCATCAGACGAGTGAGCACTGTACCTTGGCTTCCACCACTATATATTTTCTCTTACATGATCCAGCCCTCTCTCTCTCCCCGAAACACCCACCTCGCCTATCAAACACGAATCAATGCTTGCTGCCAACGACACCTTTTCTGGGTCATCCTTCTACGAATTGGATCCGCTTGCGCCAGACGATCTACCCGAAGGTTTAGAAAAAGACCTATCTTTTTTACTCCGACATAGCAACTTCCATACCCTCTCTCATCTTGACATCCCTCCGCCACTACGATCTGAATTCCTTATCCTCAACCCAGGGGAGCCTTTATCAACTTCGCTAGGCACCCTCGAAAAGCTATTGGCCGAGGGTCGATTCCTCATTGCGGCCCATTTTTCTGCTTCTATCTTGACCTCGTCTTTAATATCTCCGACGGATATAAAGATCATCTTTTCCCTCTTCTACACGCGCCTAGCCTGCTTGGATCTGTCGGGCAATACAGTTCTCGCAGCACAGGAATCGAAAGCCCTAGAAGATTTGAGTTCAGCGTTCTATTACATCGATCTCAAGCCTGAATCAGCTGCGACCGATAATGAGAAAGACTCAGAACATGAACATGAACATGAACAAGATCCTCGTCATATTGTTCCATGGCCGCTTCGCGTACTGGCCATTAGACTCCAGAGTATAGGCTTTGGTGATTCTCGCCGAAGTATTGGCGGCCTGTACGAGATCGGCCTGGAAGCGCGCCGAGAGATCATGAGAAGCGAAGCTACTGAAGATGAGCGAGAATTATGGAAACAGCGATTGGCAGATCTTGGGATTAGGGGTGTGAATGCGCTTATAGAGATGGATGATTTCGATTCAGCCAGGAGATCGCTTGATAACCTCCGGGCGCCTGGATCAGAGTCAAACATAACCAAGTTGAGGAAGGCACTTTTGCTTTTGCGGATTGGTGAACTAGACGCAGCAAGCCAGGTATTTGATGACGCTAATGGGACGAAAGAGGCTGCTTTATTGAAGCCACTGATAAGCATGTCAGATGGTCGCTTCGCCGATGCAGTGACTGAGTGGCGCATTCTCGGGGAGGATAGGACAAGGACGGATGGGGCTCTGGTAGCTCAGAATCTGGCTGTGTGTCTTCTCTACACTGGACAACTGGATGAGGTATTTGATCCCTTTGTCCAATACACCTATTTGAAGGTTGATTTGAACCCATTGGCTGATTGTTTGTTCCTAGTCTCGTCAGCTCCTTGAGACCCAGGTCTCATCCAACCATTCGTTTGGCAGTTTGATATTCAATTTGTCGACGGTCTACGAGCTTTGTACCGACAGAGCGACTCATATGAAGGGACAGTTGGCTGATACGATCTCAAAACAGCCTGCCACCGGACAGACCAATTTAGATCGGCCAAACTCAGACCTAAAGTTATAAGACTTTGAATTGAAAATCACTTCGCCCAGGGGGCCATTGAATTCAATCTGTCTGCACACGATCTAGATAATAATTAATACTCCGTGAATGATATCCATCTGCTAATGATACGACGTTTTCCCAACCAACGCCATGCAATGAAACGAACGCCACTGAATGCTCTTGTCCAAAGAAAGTCTAACCCGACATGTACTTATGCACTCGATGCACTTGGCTCCGGCTTGGGAGGGGCCCTCTGCTTCAGTCGTTTGATGATAATCCTATCACCTTCCCGTTCCCAGCGAAGCTTCTCTTGCTCAACCAATTTCTCCCATGTCCAACTCTGTTCGTCTCCTGTGCAGCCGCCCAAAATCCAACTGATGTGCACGCTGAGATAGGCACTGCCCACGGCCTTGAGCGCATGCCTGCGAACTCGATCTGCAGCCCAATTCATCACTGCGCGGATGTGAGAATCCACGCTGTTGTGTAATTGCCAGAATACCACCCAATTGTCATGCACTAAGGCAGCCAAAACCTTATCTACTGTCTGGGACTGGTAGAAATGCTCTTTCCGCGCCCGGGCACGTAATTCAAATGCCGAAATCATATCTCCTTGCCGACAGGCATAATCGAGAATCAAGTATGTGACCAGTTCCGTGGCTTCGGCGCCGGGTATTGGGTGAGATGTGGAGTGCAGTTTATCCAAAACGTATCGTAGAGAGGGGAAGTATGACGGTGGGTGATGCGCAAGAATAGATAAGCGAATGGAGAAGACATGAATCCGCTGCGAGAATTCTGCCGGAGTAGTTGTAGCTGTTGCCAGAACGGCTTCGCGCAGCTTCCGAAGGGAGAGAAGAAGTGTGGATAGCTCTGTTGATGGTGACGGGACACCCTTCTGTGCGGGGTGTAATTTCAAGGGCGACTGGGAAGCGGGCGGATTGGAAGTTGCATCGTTTGAGGGACTCGTTGGAAGAGAGGCTAATGCTGCATCAAGGTCTTTCGAGTGCTGGGCACAAAATCGCATGTATCGATCGACTATATTGTCGAAGTACTGTGTCTGAATCTTATGGTCCAACAGTCTACGGATGTTAGCATACTAGTTTTTTTGGCTGGGAAGATTGCGCATCTCAAACGCACTTCTTATCACCCTTTGAAACGAATCCAACATTTTCCAGAGAGTCAGATACTGGGCGTAAGCGACTCATCTTTCCATGTGTTGACATGTGTTGACATAGTATCATTAGTATGATATCAACCATCATTGGAGTTGATATAGTGTTTGTCTTGTTTGCTTTCTCCCACGCCGAGGCTTTCCCCAACATGGCCTACGTTGAACTACCCAACAGCTGGAATTTCTTCTTTTTTATCTTCATCTTTTAGTATTTAATTCTACTTTTTCCTCCTTTTTTAAATTCTTTTTTATTTTCTAAGAATTTTTATCTGGTGACTTGTCTTACTTGTTCTATTGTTGGTCAACTTCAAAACATTCCTGTAACTCATTGCATACTTGCACATACCTGCATATCACATGTGATCATGCCTCACCAGCGTCGCCCTATTGAACACCAGAAAGCGTCGGTAGATAGTCAGCCTACGGAGATGACTACTGTTGGTGAGGGGGCTCACAATTTGGTAAAGCGACTTCTTCATTGGGACGATCTACCTCACTGGCAACGCGACAACCATCACATCCATACTGGATATCGGCCCGCCTCGTCCTCGTTTTTGAGTTCATTTCAATCACTGGGTTACGTTCACAATGAGACGGTCAACATTTACACCCACCTCTTGCCAGCAGTGATGGCTGCCCCCGCTGCGTACTGGCTTTACCACTTGCTTTCTCCGCGTTACCGGGATGCAGCTGATTCTGATATTCTCGCTTTCTCCTGTTTCTTCGCGGGGGCTGCCTTTTGTCTTGGCATGTCCGCAACCTATCACACCATTTCAAACCATTCACCTGTGGTTGCACGCATTGGCAACGCACTGGACTATATCGGTATCGTGGGACTCATTGTGGGAAGCTTTGTACCAAGTGTCTTCTACGGATTCTATTGTGTACCTAATCTCCAGAACAGGTACTGGGCCATGATCTGTACCATTGGGCTAGGCTGCGTGATTGTATCCGCTTCTCCCCGGTTCCGCACGCCTCGTTGGCGTCCGTTCCGCGCTACCATGTTCGTTGGAATGGGCTTGTCTGCTGTCTTCCCCGTACTCCACGGGGTTTTTCTCTTCGGACTTGACCGCATGCAACAGCAGATCGGTCTAAACTGGCTTGTTTTCCAGGGCTTCTTGTATATACTTGGAGCCGGGATCTATGCGGCCCGAGTACCTGAGCGACTCATGCCCGGGAAATTTGACATTGTGGGGAGTTCGCATCAAATCTTCCACGTGCTGGTGGTCTGCGCAGCAGTAGCTCACCTAACAGGGCTGTTGAAGGCATTCGATTATCGGCACAGCGGGGTTGCCGAGACCTGTCAGATTCCACGCGGCTGAGTCGGGGTCTGGCGCAACACAAGAGGTTAGACAACATGCTCATGGCATTTTGTCAAAGGTAGCATGGATTGAAATGTTCACGTTGTAGCGTACGTGGCGTGGCTTATGTTCAAGAATCTCTCAAGGGTCAAAGGTCCCCCTGCTGACAATGACTCGAATTAGTATGTGCAACAATGACACAATGACGAAAGAAATGAAGTGGTGAACGCATAATTTTTACTTACAGGGACTAGACCCGGTCAGCCGATAAAAAAAAAAGATACCTTTATTTTGCTTCTATCTCACATGGTGTCCAGCGTTGTCCATCCGAGGCTATTGTACTTGTGTTCCATTGGCAAGAGAACAGACCCTAGCGGGAGAACAGACCAACAGCCCTTGTTAGTAAAAGGTTCATCTGGTTTTCCAATAGCCCAGAAACTTAACCCCGAAATTGGCGTTTACGATGTTGCATCAGGGTGTGACGACTACCAACAAAAGGACCCCTAGCCGGTTTCTCTTGAGGGACCCTGTTTTCTCCATATCACGAGCAGTATTCGAAAATAGCGAAAGCTGTCAATCCAAAGCAATTTTCAATCTTTATTTTGCCAGATCGGGTTGGATCAGATTTAGGAAGGAATTTTGAGGGAAGATGCTTCTTTTTTAACCTCAGAATACCGATGCCAGTTTGCGTCCCATGCGTGGTTGATCAGATGGAAGCATACGGGGTTTCACAGCGGCTGACCTGTTTATGCGGCTGCCGTCGGTACTGGATTTGAATGCCAGAGTGACATTTCTTCTCTCTAAAGCTTGAGCTTGTTCATATATATACAAGGGAGTGGGTGTAAAGGGGGGGGGTGTGAAGCATCTACCTCATTGGATGTGTGCGGTATCATTGTAGGGAACTGGCTTTCTATTTCTAATTTCCCATTTTCCCCTTTTTCTTTCCATTTATATCCACATATCACCAAACCCTGGGCTATAGGTATTGTCATTGATATCGTATTGGGAGATCCTACTAGCTTCGTGTTTCCCACCCAACTCCCCCGTCTCTCAACCAACTCCAAACAGAAAATGCTTGCAGAGTCCAATGGCAGCCCATATGCCGGTGGAGATACACCTAAACTACGAACGGCTTGTGAAAACTGCCGCCAATCCAAAGTGAAATGCAACCTGTCTGGCAAGAGTGTCTGTACTCGCTGCCTACGCCACGGCCTACAGTGCCAATACGGATTTGCAAATCGATCTGGTAAACCAAAAGGTAGCAAAAACAGAGCTACTCTCCGCAAACTAGGTCAGTTGCAAGAAGAGGAGCCTCCTATGCGTGGGTTTCGCGGTAGTCGACTTGTTGCCCCTGTGGCCGACATGGAACCACTAGTTGGGAATAGCTATGGCAATCAAATTCCTGACCCAGCAATTGACAACGATGTAAGTTTTCACTTACACTCACCAGTTCGGCATATCTCTAATAATTTTCCATCCTATAGGTCTGCTTTATATCTAATCGGCCGGGCTTCTGGGAAAGTCCCCGAAGCTTCGGCAACACAACAACCCTAGAGTCATCGGTTTGCCCTGGACAGTCGACGACAGTTGAGAGCTCCCCATTCACAGATCTGGTTGATCCATGTCCTGCTCTCCCAGCCGGCCTGGGATATCCGCATACGCCCGTGACACCGACATTTCTGTCCGGAGAACTGGCCGACGGGATGGCCAGTCCATCCCTAGCCGGTTCTGTGGCATCGCCGTATCCGATTTCGCCATGCGAGTGTGTGGATATGCAGCTATTCCACATGAACCGGCTGAACCACCTACTCGCTGGATCAATGCCTCTGCGGCTCGATCACAGCCTGCAGACAATCAAATGCACATTTTGCGCATGTCAGATGTTCCTGCAGTGTATTAAATGTCCCAAAGACAGCACGAACCTGTTGTTGACTATCTCGGTACTCAATCTCACTCTCCAGCTCTTTGAGTACTGGGTTTCGCGAGAGACGTCACGCGCGCCGCGGCCAGAACACGGGGTCGATATCCGCTACGGATACTACGAGATCTGCCACGAGGAAAACAGACAGATACGCAACTTCTTACTCCGAGGCCTATTGTTACAGTGTCGAGATGTATTGCTGGTTCTGAAAAGTACCGCTAGTGCTGCCGATGTTCAAATCCCCAAGTTGGGCGACCATGAAGGTCCGTCAGAACCGAAACTATCAGATGACCATGCTAGTCAGCACTGGGCTCTTTCGGAGAATGTTGGTTTACTTCCCGACTTGGTTTCCGATATTCCGAGTGGTACATCCAGAAGCGAAGGTCTGCTTTCCATCATCGCAGGCTATGAAGCTACTGTCTCGGCGTTCTTACAGTCGACTTCATGGGGGGAGTGTATCTGTGGATCTGGACGAGTGATGCATGACGAGTCTCTTTGAATTATATCCACATACGGGAGGTCAACTGTTTTTCTGTCGCTACTGTACGCTAAGGAGGAAGAATGTAGAGAGTGCGGAGAAGTAAAAGTTGGATGCACAAGCTGGACAGTAAACGCAGATCGGCTATATTAACAGAAAATTGAGAAACATATATCGCCTATATACGATATAATAGTATAATAGTAACAAAAGAAAATATAATGTATATCAAAATCAATTATTGTCATAAACCCCCCATCTCCTCTTAACTATGTATGTTGTATACCCCACAAAATCTCGGTCCGCGGTTGAGCCTCGGTGATCCAAGAGCCGAGAGGTTGTATAAGACCTTCCCCTCTTACAAGCTCAACGCTCACCTTTGATTTATTCCAATTATTTCAAAAATGGCTCCCTCCGACCGTCTCAATCAAGTCAATGAACACCTCAACTACCCGGCCGGTCTACTAGCAGGCCAAGTAGCCATCATCACTGGTGCAGGCCAAGGCATCGGCGCCGAAGCAGCCCGACTGTTCGCAAATGAAGGCGCGAAGGTCGTAGTCGCTGATATCGATGCCAGTATGAGGCCCATAATTACACATTGACACTGTAATCCTTCACGATACCTATATATCTAACAAAATAAACAGAGAAAGCCAACGCCGTCGCCGACGCGATCAACTCCGCCAAGGCCGGTCGTGCCCTCGCCGTCGTTGGGGATGTCCTCGATAGCAACTATATAACCGAACTGGTAAAGAAAACCGCTGAGTTCGGCAATGGCAAAATCCACATCATCATTAACAATGCCGGGTTCACCTGGGATGGTGTTATTCACAAGGTGAGAACGATCTCAGCGTGGACATACGTATATACAACATACCAACTAACAATCCAAATTCCCCACACAGATGACAGACAAGCAATGGGAGACCATGCTAGCCGTGCATAATACCGCACCCTTCCAGCTTGTGCGCGCTGCGGCACCCTACTTCCGAGTGAAAGACCAAGAGCCGCGTGTGGTGATCAACATCAGCAGCACAAGTGGCATCCACGGCAATGCGTAAGTACCCGATATCCAAGACCCAGTCCCCATTCTCCACTCTCTCGCTTTCGCAACAGCCCAACAACAACAAATATTCAATCCTACATACAATAATACACTAACCGAGTAAAACAGAGGCCAGGCCAATTATGCAGTTGCGAAAGCCGGTGTTGTCGGGCTGACCCGCACTATCGCCAAAGAATGGGGCCCATCCTTCGGTGTGCGGTCCAACACTATCGCCTTCGGCTTTGTGACGACACGTCTCACAGCCGCCAAGGAAGAAGGCGCTTTCATCACCACCCCCGACGGTACGAAGGTTGCCCTCGGAATTCCAGGAATGCAGCTTGCGACTAAGAAGGGCTCTGTGGACCAGGAGAAGAAGGAGGTTGCTGCTCCTACTTACCCTGATATCCCGCTAGGCAGGCCTGCGACCCCCGTTGAGGCTGCGAGGGCGATTCTGGGTGTTGCATCGCCGTGGTTCTCTTATGTTAATGGGGAGACGATTCGGGTTACCGGTGGACGGAACATGTAGATTCCGTATGTAATAGCGGTGTGTGTGTGTATATATATATCCGGCTTTAGAGCTGGATGTATGTATGCAAAATGAATTTATTGAACGGTATCTTATATGTTTCCTTTATTAAAAGAGTCCGTATGTTGTATATATTATCATTGAGACGCCGGGATGTTCTATACCACCTTGCTGCATATATGAGCATATATGAGGTCAATTAACCGCGAGCTGTACAGGGTTGGCACTGTAAAACCTGATCCAACTCATCAGAGACCCATCTACCGTCAACTCGGAATGGATCTGCCCTGTCTTGCGTGCCACTTGGGCAGCCAGCGGTTTCACGGTGGCGCGAGCGCATCACACACGACGAAACACGAAACATCACCCGCTCATGCCCAATCGAGTCTCGGCCGTTTTCGGACGGCGTAACGTTGCACGACAGGACACTAGGAAGAACTTTACAACGTTCTCAGGTGAAAATTGGAGGTTGGAAGTAAGTAGTAGAAGGCAATGGTGTAGATTGTGAAATATTGTGGTATCATATCGTAAGAATCAATCAAAGGGAACAAGATGTCCCGAAATGTCCCGCCAATGCGAAAAGTCTATGCACATATATATATATATAAGTAGAAAAGAACTGAGATCACCCTTAGGTCGTCAAAATAGCAAAAAGCCGTCCCCAAAAAGAGATAAACAGAGAATCCAAAAATTGAAGAAGTGTCAACGCCGGGTTGAAATGTCCAAAATACCCCAATCCCAAAATAAACAAAAATAAACAAGACCCCGTATTTCATCAGCCCTCCTAGGGGCGTATCTTCAAATCATGCTTCCCAGTGTATTATCACGCCAGAAAATGGAAACGTAAAAAAAAAAAATTCCTCCAGGTATGTGTCGAAATATTAAAACAATAAGAAAGGAGACCCGGTCGCAGGGGAGACATAGGACTGTGGTCAAACGGTCCACGCAAGGTCGTTAAGCCAGGGAAGTTCCATGGCCCAAGGGAAAAAAAAAAAAGAGTAAAAGAATATGTCCAAACAGAAAAGAAAGCTGGTGGCCGAGTCCAGTGGATCATGATCAACGCGATCAACTTTTTTGTTTGTTCGGCAGCTTTTAAGAGTCCGCTCGATGGCGGAAGGGAGAAGAGAGTTAAAGGGACCGGAAATATGCGAACGGAGATATCGGGGAGCATTCGATCAAGGAATGGTGATGTAAAGAGAAGAGCGTCAAGTCATGCAGCTGCGAGGCAAGGAGCAATTAGACGGGGATCTCGAGGGCCTGTAGGTTGGGGTGAATGAGGCCATAAGCAAAGGGATCCGCGGGAAAGAAGGGCTCCGCGCAGACGGAAGGGAAGACGGTCTTGCAATCGGGGACCTGCTCCGAAACTGCTGGCGACATGGTATCGAAATCCGAGTAATCCTCGGTGATGGCCGAACCGTCGGAAGCAGCTGATTGGGAGAAGGCCGAGTATTGCGCGGAGTCCAAGGATGAACCAGATACCTGGGCATATAGGGGTTCCATGGGGCCCATGAACATTGGCATCTGGGGCTGGGGAATGTAGTCGATCTGTTCCGGCACCCAGGGGGTTTGGACCATGGGATTCTCGGTGAAGCGGGGGCACTCCAGAATGAGCTGGCGCAGCTCTGGGATGGAGATCCGCTTCATTGGGTCAAGCTCAAAGACGCGACTCAGTATACTCACCATCTCGGAAGAGAGAGGCAGAATAGTTTTCAAGAAGAATGGGTCCTTGAGGTAGGCCTGGAATGTGGAATCCTCTACCGAGGCACGTTTCCATGGGTTGCGACCGCAGGTTAGATTAACAAGAATCACGCCCAGACTCCAGACGTCATTGGTAGCGGACATGTAGCAGGACAAAGGTCGAGCGTTGGATTGTTGGCATTCTATAAACATGTCAAGTTAGCCACATCGCAAAAAAAAAAAAATGAGTGTGGTTAGGTGCGCTTACCAGGCGACATGTAGAACGTGGAACCGCATCCAAAGTCCGTCGTATAATAATCTGTCGTCGCCAGGCCAAAGTCGGCAAGCTTGACAGTCATTCCATTTTCGGTCACGAGGACATTCTCAGGCTTGAGGTCCCGGTGATAGATCCCGAGAGAATGGCAAAATTGTACGGCATCCAGGATTTGGAGGAACACACTCTTGGCCAAGAAGTCATTACCGACAAAGTTTCCCTTATCGGTAATGTTAGAGAACAGGTCTCCTTCTGGGCAATACTCCATAACGACGTAGGTACAATCCACGGAATCCATGATGCGGACTAAGGGAACCACGTTGGGATGTTGGCTGGCCAGGTGATGTAGTCTAATCTCGCGCTGCTGGAACTTGAGTTGACGGGCATCCAGACCATCCTTGCAAAGAACCTTGACGGCATAGACTTCATTGGTGTGAATGTCCACAGCGGTGTAAACAACGCCGTAGGCTCCAACGCCCAAGACCCTGGTGAGCTCCAGCCGGTTGGCTAATACGAGTCCTAGGCGATCCTCGGGAGCATAGCGGCGGGGAGCCGGCGACGGTGGCGGTGTTGGTAGCATGGCCGGATACATTGTCCTTGGAGGTTGTATAAGAGGGGATCCAATGGTCCTCTCCCGGATGAGACGAGGAAAGAGAGAGTGTGTGTGTGAGAGCGAGCGCGCAAAGGTAGTCTGATCCAGGGAGATTATAAGAGAAACCTAAATCCACGGATATTCAAAAGGCATCCATTCCAATCCAATGGGGGTTTCAAGATGGTCCGATCTAGGTCCGTTTGGTCCGGTCTGGTTGTGTTTGATAGAAGTCGAGAAGGAGAGTTGTTGCACAAGTAACCAGAAGCAAGAACCAACAAAAATAGAACAAAATCAAAAAAAAAAAAAAAACAAATACAAGAGGAGTATAGTAAATATATAAGAAAGATG
>LACB01000403.1:0-25163 GCA_030142185.1 Penicillium thymicola
AAAGGTGGATGGGGTGGCGGCTCGCTTGTGGTGGCGGCTCGCATGTGAAATACGTTAACTAGTTAACTACCTAGTCATATAGGGCTTCAGATTCCCGAATTTTAAGCTGGACTCTTGATTGGAGATCTTTGACACTTGGAAGATACGTGTGGTGGTGGCTGGGGCAAGCCTTGGCATGGAGTTAAGCAGGACTTGTCGGAGATGCTGATATGGCGGAGATGCTTGGCAAAGGGTCTCAAGGTTCCCAGGGCACGGAGTACTCTTGGATTGTTCAATTCAAATTAACATGTAGATTATCCAGAATTGGATTCTATAGTTATGTTGAAAAAAACAATACATTAAGACACAACTTTATGGATTTTATCTGGCAGATAACTCCTGTTTTATGTCAAAATAAACCAAGTTTGAGCAGATCGCCCATATCCAAATGGGATGAGATTCCTTTCTTTTCTTTTCTTTTCTTTTCTTTTCTTTTTTTTTTTTTTTTCCTTGAACCCGAAGGTATTCGATCGTGGCTGAGGAAGGCAGCAGGATTTCCCAGGGATTTTTTTGATGCAGGTGGCTGACAGGCCAAGATCTCCACTGTTCTCCATCATTACCATAGGCGTTAGATCCCAGTCATATATTGGGCTATGGGTCTTACAACATATGTTGTATGGTTCTTATTCTAGCCACGCGTTCAACTTTCTCTTGGCAGCCTATTGTGCTTATGCCCGCCTAGAATCCTTTGTTCTATTGATACTAGTTATGGATCTCTGCTTACATCTCAGCCATGGCAGACAGACATCATATATAATTTGACGCCTGGCGGTGGGGCTGGGGATTTATGGAGGTGGATGTTAAATCTATATATTGATACATGTTACTACTTAACAGGGAAGTCGATCCTTTATTTGGCGGGGAGGCATCAAGTCCAAAGCATAATATCTGAGATGAAGATCTTATCCTTTACTATTCTAACCTTGCTTGCATTGATTGTGTCAATATCGGCTGTTGAATGTAAGTATACGATGTCCATGGGTGTCTCAAGTGTCTCAGCCAAGCATATAAACCTGACTCTGTTCACCTACAGTTGATCTGGTGTCGTTCCATCTTATCGATCCAGTGCTCTCTCCTGTGATCGACTCAAAGAAATTCAACATAACAACGAGGATTGAGGCCTACAACCAAACCATCAGATTTGTTCTAGAAAACAACGATGATCTCATATCACAGGATGTGCAGATCCGGTATCCCGGTATCCATGGCCAGACCAACGAGGCAGGTGCCCTGCCAAACGCTCAAGTGCGATTTACAAGAGGATCAGTCTGGATGCAAGACACTCTGAGGGGGAGCTGGGATAATGTCGGATGGGCAAGGCTTGCCGTGACTCGGCATGAAGAGAACTTGCTCTTCGATGGAGCCTTTACAATAATGCGTTCGCAGTATGCCCTCGAATTTGAGACCCTTAATGATGGGTCGACTGCGATGAAAGCCCACGAGCACGAATCGGCATTCACAACTGGCAGCCAATCGTCACTCCCTTCGCTCTGCGCAACTGTACCCGAAACACACTTGCATAAAAGACAGAGCCGGAATGGTTGGGATAATGAGGATTTCACCTCAACGATCGGCAGTGCGAACGGCTGTCCGAACACGAGAGAGATTGCAAATATTGGCATCATGACGGACTGCACGTACACTGCAAGCTTCAATTCCTCCGACTCTGCCCAGCGATACATCCTGAATATGGTCAACACGGCATCTGTTGTATTTGAGAACAGTTTTAATATCTCTCTTGCGGTACAGAATTTGACGATAAGTGACGCGGAATGCCCGAGCAGTACCTCAGACACGACTGCATGGAATGTCCCTTGCTCCCAGGGAGACCTTAACATGCGCCTTCAGACCTTTTCAAGGTGGCGAAGCTCCGTGAACGATGAAAATGCATACTGGACCTTGTTGACTGGATGCTCGGTTTCTGCAGGGGAGATTGGGGTGTCCTGGATTGGAGCACTGTGTAACACAGGTTCTGGTTCTAGTAATGGAGGAGCTAGTGCAAATGTTGTTGCTCGAACATCAAATGAGTGGCAGGTCTTTGCGTAAGTTGTCATATCAGCTAATCACCAGGTGATGATATCTTTTTAGCTGACCAAAAAAATAGCCACGAGTCGGCCCATACATTTGGAGCAGTCCATGACTGTACTTCAAGTACATGCGGAAGTGACTCGACACAATGCTGTTCGCTCTCGTCGAATACTTGCGATGCTGGCGGGCAGTACCTCATGAACCCTGTCTCTGGATCCGGTATGACGCGCTTCTCGCCCTGCACGATTGGAAATGTCTGCTCAAGACTCGGCTCTGGGCGGGTTGACGGGCGCTGCTTGGTGGACTCTCGGACTGGTAATACCACTAATACTAACGGACAATGCGGCAATGGTATTGTTGAAACCGGCGAGGCATGCGATTGCGGAAATGGTGCCTGTAACGAACAAGAGACTCGATGTTGCGACTCTTTGACATGCCAGTTGCGAACAGGAGATGGATGTGGTCAGACAGATGATGGCAATGCTGGAAACACCGACAACACTGGACAAGGAAATCGGGGAAATGACCGGCCAAGTGATGATATCTCATCCTGGGTTCAGGATCACCTTTCGTTGGTTATTGGACTCTCCAGTGGTATTGGCGGAGCATTGTTACTGCTCATATTTGGATGTTTGATCTGTTCCTGTAGGCGCGGCCGCAGAGAACCAGTCAATGTCAAGCCCGTTGTAATGCCCCCTCCTCCATATCAACCGCCGCCTCAATATCAATGAATGAATGAAAAAGAATACACTGTTCCATTCCAAATCAAATTACTCTTGGATATAGTGCTATTAGGGGCGGCTATAGTTGCAATGATTCTTTTCTGTTTATAGAGCTAACCATAAAGCCCGAGGAAGTTCGATCATTCGCAACAATCAACAAGCGAATGTTCATTCTCTAGCAGCAGTACTACTCCACTGCAAACAGTGACAGCCTTCCTCTAAAGCTCGGAAGACAGAAATGAGGACTTCGGCAGGTACAGTAGCGGCGTTGGCAGCACCTCGGTTATTATTCTAACCACCGGTGTCAACACCTGCGGTGGCGATACCTCCTTGCTGTGCAACAACCGAGAGAAGGTTACAGGGTACCAATCCATCAGCGTGTTGGCCGGTGACTTAAATCCGACGCAGTCCAAGGCTCTTGTCGGGGATGATCACACCGCACTACTAACTTCTTGGACATAGCCAACGGGCCTCATGCCCGAGCTTCCATGGAATATTGGCAGCACCTGTGTAACCATGGTAGAAGTGAAGATCGGAGCCACAGATAGCTGAGGTGGTGATTCGAATGATTGTGTCTGTTTGGGTTATGATGCTGGGAACAGGCACATCAATGACAGACACATTGTTAGTCTGCCCGAACCAGGCTACTGTCCGCATGGTGGTAGCGAGGGTTGCGTTGGGCGGCATTTATATATGAAAATATAAGGTCGAAGAGGGTTGGTTGGATGCTGGGTTGATACCATAGTGTCGAGGACATGGCAACAGCTCTGGCCCAAGAGCTCGATGGAAGGCATTGTATATTCCTTGACAAACGCTAGGTTTGCTCCAACCATTTCTCTCGGGTATTTCACACAGTATGGCTACTTCCCAGGATTGGCTTCGCAGGGAGTTACTTCGAAGGGAACCGTCCGGTCCAGGCTGTGGAGGTACCACATGTGGACCTCGGAGTAGGCTCCCATTCCCCTGTCCTATTCCTTGCAGCTGGATCACATTCAGGACTTGCTGGACTGCCTTGCGGGATTACCAGGTTGCTTGCCAGCAAAGCCATGAAGAATCCCATGGCAGCACCGAGGGATGTCATATATATATATATATATATAAATATAAAGGTGGGAACAACCTTGCTAAAAATGTTTATGCGTGGTGGCAAACATCCTGATTAGGGAACCTCAAGTTAGACCCAGGCAATAGTTAAGTGACCATTACCGTATACGTATCTCATTGTTCGACTAATTTTTAAAAAGAAAAGCCTTAGATCGAGATGATCATATGAACATATAAAAAATATGAAAAATAAAAAAAATCATGATAAGAGTGGGATTCGAACCCACGCCTCTTGCGAGACCAGGAAACTATTGCTAGTTATGGAGTCAAGGTATACCTTAACCTGGCGCCTTAGACCAACTCGGCCATCTTACCAGAAAAGATGAAGTCTCGATAGACATATGGTTATATGAATGGAAAACAACTCCTACATGTAACAATATAGCCCTGGAGCATTTCCAATTTAAATATCAAAGATTCCCTTGAAATTGAACCCTAGGTGTCTCTGATCAGGACTTGTTGTGGACATGACAGTAGACATCCCTAGCTCAATAATTATTCACATTTACTCTACATGCTTTGTTAAGTAGTATACATACATAAATCAAGAAAAAGAAAAACCACAATACACCCATATACCGAATATGACATATGAATCAATCATGCCCACTGTCGGGGGTGGCGCAGCACATCCATAATCTCTTTCTCACTGGTCTTATCCTCTGCCAGGTCATCTTCATCCACAGGCATGTTCTCTGTCCTTGTGCCAGAGACAGGGTCCATGTAGGCCCAGCTAGCGGTACGTGGGAGACTCATCAATATACTTTCAACGCGGGCACTGGGTGTGCGCAAGCCAAAGCTGGTTCCACGATCATAGATAAGATTGAACTCCACATAGCGGCCCCGACGAAGCTGTTGCCACTCCTTTTGTTCTGGGGTGTACAGCATGTCCTTGCGTCGCTCAATGATGGGTACATAAGAAGGAAGGAAAGATGCCAGACCGTCCGAAACGAAGGAGAACAGCGTCTCTTGCGGGTTGGAGGAGGAGCCTGCGGAAGTTTGAAGGAAGTTGGCGTCAAGGTCATCGAAGAAGATACCTCCAACGCCGCGGCACTCGCCACGGTGGGGGATGTAGAAGTACTTGTCACACCAGGCCTTGAATTTGGGGTAGTATGTAGCATCGTGGCGATCGCACGTATCCTTAATGGTCTTGTGGAAGTGCTGAGCATCCTCCGGGAAGAGGTAGGTTGGGGTCAGATCCGTGCCACCTCCGAACCACCAGTTCTTGTCCCCGTTGATAGGGTCCTTGGGGTCCGACGTTTCGAAGTAGCGGTAATTGAGATGGACCGTCGGAGCCATGGGATTGTGTGGGTGCAAGACCAGCGAGAGTCCGGCGGCGAAGAAATCTAGCGAGTCCACATCTGAGCCAATAAAGGACTTGTGATCGGCACGCATCTTCTCAAGGGCTGGCCGGGGCAATTTGCCGTACACCACGGAGACGTTGACACCCGCCTTCTCGAAGACGTTTCCGTCCTGCAGCACACACGAAACGCCGCCGCCGCCATTGGGGCGCGACCAGGTGTCAGTCTTGAATTGTTGCCCATCAATTCTGCCTAGTTCCTCGATAATCTTCTGCTGGTGTTGCTTGATGAGCTTTTCCATCCGTAACCGCATTGGCGAGGACTCGTTGATCTTCGATGATTGCTTCAAGGCCGCATCCACTTCAACTATGGATGGAGCGTCGAGTTCCGTGACTTCTTCTGTCATCTGGGAATAAATGAGCAAATTGATCTCGTTGTGTTCTGAAGCGCTGTGTCATACCATTGAGTATATAATTCCGCCGATGAAAGGCACGCCAAAGGCGAGGCGCAAGTATGGTCTCCAGACAGTGAATGGCTTCGGTTCACGCGGTTCCTGCCCAGTAGAATATCCGCGGAACGAGGGTCCAGCGCGACGACTGGCAATGCGAGTGCTTCGAGCAGACAACTGCCCCAGTGACCTCCGCAGAGGTGTGTATGATCGAGTGGCCATTTTTGGAATAGGATTGGTTGCGCGAATGGCTGCCAGTACAAAGTACCAAAAGGTCAATGGCTAGAACCGAGAGAGTGATAACCCAAATCTGTACAAAGAATGATTTGAGGAAGTAGTTGAATTGAGTCAACAATTCAGCAAAACACCACGCAACCAACCTCGGTCTCAAATCGTACGACTTTCTTAAGAGATGAGTTTGATCTGTTTGGTCGGATGAGATAAGCACGATAAGCAGCCGGGGTAAGTTCAAATAGGCACCAACGGAGGGGCGGTACATGTAAGCCCCGGTATTGGTAAGATTGTTTTCATTTAGATATTATTAAAGGTCAGATAAATGTATTAAGAGGTCTCTTAATCTACTGATATAGTATGTAAATAACATATGTGTTTTGCTGTCCACCTGAGTAGAGACATCTGATTTCTGCCGCGTGACTATTGACTCACCGCCCACAGATCCCGTGATGGTATTACCGTAACGTCAGCGGGGGAGTCGCCTTGTCATCCTCTATCACCCCTCTCCATCTCTCTCTTTCTCTCTTTCTACTTTCCGCAAGATACTTCACATCCAGAGATTCCCATCAAGAAAGCTACTACGGCTACCAACTTCGCACCGGAACTTCCTGGTGTTTTGATCTTACTCTCCACCCGACCCGCTCTCACTTATCGACCCTTATCAGTCACGATGCGATCCAAGTTCAAGGACGAGCACCCCTTCGAAAAGCGAAAGGCTGAGGCTGAGCGCATCCGCCAAAAATATGCCGACCGAATTCCTGTGAGTATATTTGATTCCAGGGGACTTTCCCGAAGGAGGGTGGTTGGCTGCAACCAACCTCTCGGACCCTCACCGCTTGTTCGGTAGCTAACGGACTTATCAACCTACAGGTCATTTGCGAGAAGGTCGAGAAGTCGGATATTGCCACCATCGACAAGAAGAAGTACCTAGTGCCTGCCGACCTCACCGTGGGACAGTTTGTCTATGTGATCCGCAAGCGCATAAAGCTTTCCCCCGAGAAGGCTATCTTCATCTTCGTTGATGAGGTCCTCCCTCCAACTGCTGCGCTCATGAGCAGCATATACGAAGAGCACAAGGACGAAGATGGCTTCTTGTATATCACGTATGTTTTCCCTTTTTGTTGTTAATAAATGAAATCATACTGACATAACGGATTAGATACTCGGGCGAGAACACATTCGGTGACCTGTAGAGGTTGTTGAGTCTCTCTCACTTGCTTTATTGTTCGGCCACTCTAACCTGCACGAGTGAGTCAATGATGGATGAACGGGCAGGCGAGGAGGCTTTTGCGACCTTGGGATACTGGTTTTGGGTCACTGGCGTTTCATATGGTGTTCTACGCATTTCCTTTCTAACTTTGCTTGGCACCCATGCTCTTTAGCTGCAACTACAATCCTTATGAGTTTTTCTCTGGTTGCAGTAATATTTTGGGATTCTTCTGACTATTTTCCTTTTTTTTTTTTTTATTTTTATTTTTGAGTGTTTTGTTCTGTCGAGCAATGACAGGGCACCTGGAAACAAACCCCAGATCAGGCTAGATAAATTGTTTACACTTGAGAATATGATTTCTTTAGCCATGGTCTAGCAACGTGTAGACCTACTTCTACTTTGTAGAACTCCCTTATAGTATAGACGATGTACTGTCTAAACACTAACCCTAAATAGTTCATCAACCCCACAGATATAAGACATTAGTATTCATATCACTTCCAAGGTTATATTGTTTATATTGTTTATATTATTTACTGTATATAGTTAGCATGTTGTATTGTAGGAATCCATTCAATCACTTTGACCCGACGGATTCCGATGCATATTTTCTAACTGTGGGGTTATGTAGGATTATATACACTATAACCATGGAATTATATCTGAATTAATATAATTTACTTCTTGATAACTTTTTTAAATCGCATTCTATTATACATAGTTAACTAGTTAACTACATAGTTATATGTTGTATGTAACTACTCCTTGGCTCTCCGATGGCGGCTCCAAAACGGGACTAGTGTCAAATCTGCCTCGATAAAATTTAACTCCGAGCAACATGTTCCTGAAATTCATCGGCGTTCTCATTCTCTTGCTCTTTTTTTTTAATTGTTTTTAGGATTTCATTTACAATTGGAAAATATGTCTCCCCCTATTGCTTCCAGTGCTGGCGCTGCCTCCAAAGATGTCAAGAAAGAGTCTGCCACTGCTCGTCTCCTCGGTTCCGGTAAAGTCAGATGTTCCAAAACACAAATCTCATTACTGACCCCTGTGACTCTTCTAGGCTCTGCCGGTATTGCTGAGTTGATGATCTTCCATCCCGTACAATCTTCTCCGATTCGAGAGATATTACGACCAGACAACTGATATTCTCCATAGGTTGACACCACCGCCAAGCGATTGATGAGCAACCAGACCCGGGTGAGATTCGGATTGTGTACAAACGAAAATGTATATATTGCTAACGGGATCCTTGACAGATCACCAGCGCTACCGCTTTCAAGGGAGTTGTCTTCAGGGAGCACGTCAATGCCACAATCGGTCGCAAGTTCACCTCTCTGTTCCCCGGCCTGGGATACGCTGCCGGTTACAAGGTTCGTGACTTTCATCGACAACAAAATAATAGGAGAAGGAGAACAATCAACTCATACCGTTTGGAATCTATAGGTCCTCCAGCGCATCTACAAGTACGGCGGTCAGCCTTTCGCCCGCGATTACCTCGCTCAGCACCACGGTGCCGACTTCGATAATGCATTTGGCAAGGGTACCGGAAAGGCCATTATGCACGCCACTGCTGGAAGGTAAGAACCATTGGACCATTGGACGCGACGATACCTCTAACTCGAAATCTTCTAGTTTGATCGGCATTGGAGAGATCGTTCTGCTCCCTCTCGATGTTCTTAAGATTAAGCGCCAGACTAATCCCGAGGCCTTCCGTGGCCGTGGCCTTTTCAAGATTGTTGCCGATGAGGGTATGGGCCTGTACCGTGGTGCTGGCTGGACTGCCGCCCGTAACGCCCCTGGCTCCTTCGCTGTATGCTTTCCCCCCCGGTCTGCCATCACTGAACCACCACTAACTTTTGTTACAGCTCTTCGGTGGATCTGCTTTCGCCAAGGAAAAGATTTACAAGTTGACCGACTACAACACTGCCTCCTGGGGTCAGAACTTTGTCGCCTCGGTCTGCGGTGCTAGCGCTTCCCTGGTCGTGTCCGCTCCCCTCGATGTCATCAAGACCCGTATCCAGAACCGCAACTTCGAGAACCCCGAGTCTGGATTCAAGATCGTCTCCACGATGCTTAAGAACGAGGGCCCTACCAGCTTCTTCAAGGGTCTGACCCCCAAACTGCTGATGACAGGTCCCAAGCTGGTCTTCAGCTTCTGGCTGGCACAGACTTTGATTCCCGCTTTCGGCCAGGTTGTATAGAGACCATGTTTTATAATAGTTGCATTTCCCTTTTATTTCTCCTTTCTTGGGCTAGGTTAACTACCTAGACTTTTGTATTTTTCATAGACATCTTTTATTTCTTGCGGGGATCTACTTGGGTAGCTTACATTTTCCGAATGCGATGGACTCACTCTACTTCAACGCAGATTCATATGACATTACTAAGACTCTGAAGTGCTTTCAATGCCAAGTTCTATCTGAATGACATATATTCTATTGCTAGAAATAACCACAAGAATAAGACGGGATGTATAGTGGGAATCTCAACATCCGAAACCAGTAAACAAAAATAAAACGCATACGTAAAAAATAAAAATAAAAAAGAAAACATAAAAAGAAAACATGGCACAAACTTGATTCGTGAGGCATTCTACTGACCAGTAACTACTGACCAGTAACTGCGCTTCTTTGCTTTGCTAGCCAGCCCTTGGAATCTCCCGTGCTGGCTCCATGTCGATATCGTGATACCGTCATATTGTTGTTCTGCCATCGGCTCTGGAGGTGATACCAAGCTGAGCCCACAAGGTTGAGTTCTCGGGCCTGACTGTCGATAATATTCTGAAGCTCAAGCTAAAGAGTATCATCAGCATACTGCTAGAGCCTAACAGAATCAAGGGACGAAGCATAAACAGCTCCATCTTTGACTTACCTCTCGCTCTTTGGAAATACCATCGTCCAGGTTTTCTTCGTAGTTCTTCATACGCTCACGAAGTGATTTGATCAGCTCGTTTTGTTGCTGGATGTACTGTAGAACCAAGCTAGAATTAGCAAACACAAACCGAATAAAACGCAGCGAGGATCTTTTGTGGGAAAACCGACCTCCGCACGCTGAGCAAGTCGTTCAACGTTCTTCTCCAAGACTCCAGCACACTGCTTCAAGAGCTCGAAGCTTGATTTCTGAGGCACTTCGCCACCTTCGGTATTGTGAGTTTCAAACTCGCCTAGGAGCATCTGCATCTCGTTCATCACTTCCTGATCTTCGGAGCTGATCTCGCTTTGCTTGTTGTCGAGCATCTTGCGCAGTTCCTCTCGTTCCGCACAGACTTCGCGCACCAGAGTTTGGCTGGCATCAACTTCAGCCTCCAGGTGATGGACGTTCTGTGTAAGGGTTTCCCAGTCATCCCGGATTTTTGTTAATTCAGCCGAGTTGTGCGCTTCGAGCCCTTGGACCATCTCGACCTGTTCCGCATTGACAAGGCCAACTTCAAGATTGTAAGTCACTTGTTTTCCCTCGGATGTGTAGAACCAGAGCAATAAAATACTTACGTTCAGTTTGTGTATCAGACAAGTCCCTTTTGGCTGTTTCCAAGGTGTCCTGAACCTCTGCAATCTTCTTTAGAGCTCCGGTATAGTTCTCATATAGTTTCCAATAGTCGTCGCTGTGAAGCATGTTAGATATTCTGTTCATAGAAACGAAATGTCTTGCAAATCAAACCTTTGGGTAGAACCAGAGCGAGCCAGGTGCACGGATGCAGCAAAGTTTTCCGAGAAGCCGCCAGTGTGAGAGGCAGGCTGCTGGTCGTTAGTATCGATAGGGACCTGTAGAGAACATATGGTAACACATACAGCCGAGGGCGCTTTAATCGACTCCATTTCCCGCTTCAAGTCATCATTATCAGATTTACTGTCAAGAGTTAGCATCCAGCAAGGCCGCGAAGACAAATTGTATACATACAGTTGAGATTCCTTGACACCGAGTGCCTCGAAGTCCTTGTGCAATGTCCCTTGCATATTAGGCGTCTCGGAGCCAGGCGACGCGCTGCCCGGCAAGCCGTCCATTTCCCCGAGGCGTTCACGTAGTTCGGTGATCAAAGCGTCGTCTCTCTCGTGCTGTTCGTCCGCACTTTCCAGTCGCTCCGTCAGAGCATGGTTATTGAACTCGAGTTGTTTCTTCAAATTCTGGATCTCATTGCATTCCTGCTCAACTTGCGGCAGAAGCTTGCGGTACTCTTCCAGCTCCACATCACGCTCCGAAGACCATCGCTGCTGCGAGTCTGACTCTTTCAGCTGTTGTTGAAGATCTTTGATCTGGTTCTTGAGGGTCTGGTTCTCTTTCTCAAAGTCTTGGCTGGCTTGCAGCTTTTGGCGGTATTTCTCGGCCGCGTTTGCCTTGCGGGCGAGCTGATCCTTCTCGGTACGGAGCTCATCATAGTCATCCTGCAACTTCTGATAGCGCTGGTTCTTGACTCGCAAGGACTCGACTGACATGCGAAGACTGTCGATTTCGTCCTGGGCTGTGGTCAACTTCGCTTCTTGGGAAGCAATTAGATCGTCCTGTTGACGAGTCTTGCTTTCCAATGCCTTTGCATTGTGACCAATATCACCTTTTCCGGATTTCAATGTAACTAGCCGGTCCTCGGTGGAGGCGAGGCGGTTTTGCAGGGTGTCATTGTTCTCCTGGAGACGCGCCAGGCGATTGTGCAGGTCCTCCAATGCCTTTTCCAACTCCTTTTTCTCGTGTGTTAGACGGTCGTTCTCCGCAAGCACTTTTCCGACGCGTTCTTCGAATTGCAGTTCCAGGTCCACAGGGCGTTCGTGCTTGGCCAGGTCTTCCCTGAGCTCGTCCGCAGCGTCCATCGGCTCGTATTGGCCATTGTGCGCCTCCTCAATAATATCCCTGAGCCCCTCTTGTGTCGAGGTGCTTAGTTCCTGAAGTGTTTGTACGTATGTTCCGGCGTTGGGGGAGCTGATGGCGGCGATCAGGAGGAGCTTCAGCAGTTTGTTTGTTTCTTTGGAAGAGGCTTTTTCGGCGATAGACTCGAGATCAGGCGATGGATCAAGACCGGAGGGTAGGATGTCATCGTTTTGGTGTCGAATGTAGTTGAGCAGTAGTTTGTGAACGTGCTTCAGGTTCTGCCACTTGGCCACCCAATGGTCGGAGGGGTTGCGCTCTGGAATTTCCTCAAGAAAAAACTGAGGGTCAATATCCTGGAGAATCTCCCACAAAATAATTCCATCGGCCAATTCATCGGTAGCTCGGAGGGTTTTGCCCAAGGAGAAGCTATTGATCCATTCCAATAGAACCTTGGTCACCGTGTGTTCCGATGCCATTTTGACGCGTTTTAATCAAGTGTCAAAGAAGCCTGTAATTCCAGAAATTCCAGCATTTCCAAGACTCGAAAGCGAGGGATTACGCAGAATGCCTCGGTGGCTCTCGAGGGAGTTTCCAGATCCACGCGCTTTCGGGGCCACGGAAGTCAACTAGCGGGGGGGGGGAAGGATGATAGGCCCTACTCCGTACAAGTTGTTATGTTGTCTATGGTCTATGATTTGCTACGTACATTGACGTACACAGCTCAGGTCTTAGAATTTTAAATCATACATTGTGATAAATGAATACGTCGTATGTTTTTGAGTAGATCGTAAAAAAAAATTCAATAAACCTATATATTTCCCCTGGAAAGCCCTTTGAAGCATAAAGGCTCAATCATTTACTCCACATTGTATACATCCAAACGCCGAGGTTGTATTTAAATCACCCATCACCCAGGCCTTTCTGAAGATGTGATTCTGATTGGTTCATCCCAAGGGTTTGCCTCTGGGCGTCATGATATATGCTCAGAGCCATGAGATTCACAACCCCCGGTATCTCATTAAAGAGGGCATATTAGACTGCACCAGAATAGTCTCCATATGCACTGACAACCTTATCTTCTTCGATATTCGGTTTGTATTGGGTATCCTGCGTGGAGAGGGTTTGGAGAGCGCTCACAGGAGCCTCAGCAGCGAAGCCACTAAAGCCATAGTTAGAAAGTGGGTTATAAGACAGAAACCTTGGTTGAATTCGTACTTGATCAAATCTGGATAAGAAATGCATGTTAGAATATGATATTCTCTCAAGGTAGAAGGTAGAAGGTAACTAGAACTTACGGTACTCATGCGTGATGACGCCACCCTAAAAGTGTCAGTTCCAAGTCATAACAGTCCTATGCCAACAAAGAGCACTGCGTACTGAAGCCACCAGACAGACTTTGGCTTGGTTAACCACCGAGTCAGGCGTTCCCTTGGGGAAAGTAACGATGACGGACTTGAGCGATCCGGCTAGTGCCAATGGTAGAACTAGCAGGGCAGCAAATGTAAGCTTCATGTTGAAAAAATAAAAGGCAATAATATCTCTCAAATAAATTGGGGATGTACAGAGTAAAGTAAGTAGAGTAGAGTAAAGTAAGGTAAAGTAGAGTAAGGCCTGGAGGAGCAGTTGAATGCGTCATTCCACGATCACATGACTATATCTCTTTGACAATCCCTTTCTCTTTGGCACTTCCATCTCAACCACCTCAACCACCTCAACCACTTCACCACTTCACCACTTCACCACTTCACTTCTCCCCTTTTTTTTCTTCTTGTCAACCTTCAATTCTTCATTGCTTCACTCCACAGCGTTATTTTCTTGCATTTACCCATCATTGGTAGTCTCCCTTGAAATCTTCATTTTCCACTCCCCGCATCTGCTTGATTTTTCGCACGAGGCTTTTCGGCCTAGCATTTCTTCCCTCGTTCCATGACCACCCATCGGCGATTATTTGACTGGAAGGTAGATACAAAAGGGCACTGGAAGGTCACGGGTTGGGTTGGACTGAGAGCAAGCGTTTGAATACTATTGTTTTCTCAATTCTCGCAAAGATAGCTAGCAAGCATTTACAAGTTCCGACTATTTCTCCATCTTTGCGCTGATCCAAGAGAATTTGTTCCCTGGAACGAGGACAAGGATTAAGAAGAACAGAAGACAGTCTCGATAGTCACAGGGCAAAGGACAGGCAGAAGCCATCCAAAAGGAAGAAGTGAAGAGAAGAGGAAGAAGAAGAAGCACACAAGACTCAGAGAACAAAGAACAGGAGCAGGAGAGAAAAAAACAAGAAAGAAAGAAAAAACAAGAAAACAAGACCACGTGCTGAACTTCGGTTTGATATTGATTTCTCCCCTCGACATCTCTGATAAATCCAGATCACCACTCATCCCACATCGCCATAATGTCCGGCCTCATCTCCGACGAAATTGCGGAGGATTACAAGAGCTCCTTGGAGGATCTAACCACCAATGATGGAATCCAGATCCGTACTTTGACCGTCATTGCCAAAGAAAATACCGAACACGCAATGGCTATCTCCCGGGTCCTGGAGAACCACATTCGATCAGTAGGTGCTCCTGATTCTGTTGTGGCGTAGTACAGGATGAGTACTAACCACTATGTAGACACCACCCCTGCAGAAGCTTCCAGCCCTCTATGTAGCCGATTCCATTGTCAAGAACGTTGGAAGCCCCTACACCCTCTTCCTTGGCCGCAATATGTACCAGACATTCATGAATGTTTATACTCTGGTTGATGGAAATACCCGAAGGAAATTGGATGAGATGCTCAACACATGGAAGCAGCCGGCCCCCGGCTCCCTTGATACACGCCCAGTTTTCCCTCCTGACATCACACGCAACATCGAGAGTGCTCTCATCAAAGCACGCACTGCGGCTTTACAACAACAACAGGCCAGGGCCCAACCGGACATCCTCGGCCGTAGTCGTGGAAATGGGACTCCGACTGGGTGGACCAACAGCCCTACACAGAACATGTCTCGGCCTTCTCAAAACCAGTATCCCAATACTGGTCATTCCAATTCGGTAAGTCTACTTGCATCTGCGTGTCACATGTCACTGTGACATTCAAAGCTAATATGGGCCTCACAGGCACCTCCCCAGACTCATCGACAGGATATCGATTTGAGCTACCTTAATCGAGATGTGGATGCCTTGATCGCTTCCGCAAAGATTGATTTCGCCAACAGTCCTTTTAACCCCGTCTCTCAACAACGTTTGAAAGCGTTGGTGGATCTTCAGGCCATTCTACAAAAACAACAGCTTGCTCCAGATCAGTTGAAACTTGTCCGCGATCAGGTCTCTGCGCTCGCTGCCACAAGACCGTCGTCGGTTGGGCCCAATGCCGCTACGAATGGCTCGACAGTGTCCGCTCCTCCACAAATTCACACACCACCAGCGCAACCAGTCTCGCAGCCCCTTCAGCAACTACTAAACCATAACACTCTCGCCGAGTTGATCAAAGCTACCGCTTCACGTCAACAGTCCACCCCGCCACCCCAAATCCCGGCAGCGCTGCCTCAGATGCCTCAGATGCCCCAATATCCTCACCAAAGCGGCCCTCCACAGCCAGCTCCGGAGAACCCTCTTATTGCGGCCTTGAGGGCACGTGGACTTCTACCTGGTGGACCGACACCCTCCTCTCTTACGCCTTCGACTTCAACACCAGTTCCCGGGAGATCTAATTTGCCCTTCATCTTGCCCCACGGAATGCAACCTACCACCCCCGCTCCGGCTCAAACTCCAATTCCCTCCAATGGATCCTCTGGGGTCCCCATGAGCACTGCGTCTATGAAGATCCCTCGATTCGGACTTATCGTGTCTCTTTATGATTCCCGACCGAACCGATGTGGAACTTGCGGTCGTCGCTTCTTGACCACGGACGAAGGCAAGGAAATGAAGGCCCGGCATCTGGACTGGCATTTCAAGACCAATCAGCGCATGACCGAGTCCTCCCGGCGGGCTCAGAATCGCAGCTGGTATGTTGACGAAAGGGTATGTTCATCTCCTGTATTTCTTCAAGTTTCATCTCTAACCTCTTAACAGGACTGGATCAAATCTCGGGAGGCTGGCGACGAGAATGGCGCTGCGGATCCCCAAACCACCACCGAAGGAGCTGCAGGCGTGGATGGTAATACCAAGCAAGAACCGCCAAAGCCGTGGATTCGAGCTCCAAACGATGCCACTCTCCGCAACACCCCTTGCCCCATCTGCCAAGAAAAATTTGAATCGACCTGGTCTGAGGATGTCCAGGACTGGATCTGGCGAGACGCCACCAAGGTCGGAAGTCGAGTGTACCATGCCAGCTGCTATTCCGAAGTGACCAAGGGCCCTGCACCGGCGCGCCAGACACGAACCAGCACACCTGACTCCGTCCTGGGCAAGCGAAAAGTTGAAGTGAGTTTCTTTGGGAGAGTTATTTGAGGTTCAAAGAGCTAACTATATACATAGGGAACTGAATCTCCAAGCCAGAAAACGCGCATCAAGACCGAGTTCTGATGATCTTCTTTGTACCATAGTTAAACAACGTGATTATTCCTGCATTGCATCGGGAATAACTCCCTGGCGTTAATTAGCGAAATTGAGTCTTTCTACTTCCAACGAACCGTATCGTGGCTCTATCCATCTATGATCATACATGTACACAAAACCTGCTAAGCTGCTAAGCTGCCCCGCTCGGAACATCCCCGCTATATTTTCCCCATAAATTCTTCTCGGCGTAAACTTGTCCTTTCTTCAATCTGTTCTTAAACGTTGTCTATTGTCCCCTTGAATTGACTCTACTCAGGTTTACTCCCGTCATGGCGCCACACATTATTCGATGGGGTATTATGGGTATGGAACCCTGGTCATGAGAGAAAAACAAAGAAAAGAAAGCTAACTGATTGATAGCCACTGGCTGGATCGCTGAGAGTAAGATCTCACTTCTACAATACCTTGTATAAGATAGGAACCCATGAAATAACTTATATCCCCCAACAGCATTCACAAATGATCTTCTCATCGACCCCAATGTCCGCGATGCCTCTGACGTAGCTCACCAAGTCGTGGCCGTGGCCTCGTCCTCGTCCAAGGAAAAGGCCGAGCAATTCATCTCGGCTCGGGGAATCACAACGCCCTGCTCTGCATTTGGTGATTACGAGACTCTTGTGGCCGACCCCAATGTCGATGTCATCTACGTCGCGACCCCGCACTCCCACCACTACCAGAACGTCAGACTCGCGCTGGAGGCGGGCAAGAATGTTCTCTGCGAGAAAGCCTTCACCGTCAATGCTGCTCAGACTAAGGTCCTCATTGAAATTGCCCGCAAGAAGAATCTCTTCCTTATGGAAGCTGTCTGGACTCGCTACTTCCCCCTCAGCATTCAGATCCGTGAGCTCATCCAGAAGGGTGAGATCGGCGAGGTCCTCCGTGTCGTGGCTGATACAAGCTTCGGCGATGATGTTGAGACGAAATGGGGTACCACACACCGCATGGTAAACCCTGATTTGGCCGGTGGTGCTCTTTTGGATTGTAGGTTCTCCGGGATTGTTGCTCATTGATTGCACCCCCCCTCTCCAAGCACGGAAAGACAAAGAACCCCTGACTGATTTGCTCTTCTAGTGGGTATCTACTCCTTGACCTGGGTCTTCCAGACTCTATACCACACCCTGCCCCGAGACCAGAGGAAGCCACCTACTGTCACCTCGCAGATGACTCCTTATCACCTCACCGGTGCAGACGAGTCTACAACCATGCTTCTGAGCTTCCCTACAAGCACCCCCTCCAATGGTCCTCACCCGCAACAATCGCACGGTGTGGCGCTGACCAACATTCGTGTCTCTGCTGATCCGGATGAGAAGGGCTCGGCTGGTCCTCCCATCCGCATTCAAGGCACTAAAGGCGAGATCCAGGTGTACGGCCAGCCTTTCCGACCAGAGAGCTACCGCATCATTCCCAAGAAGGGTGCTGGTGAGATCCGTGAGGTCCAATGCCCGTTCCCTGGCAATGGTAAGGGTATGTACTGGGAGGCTGATGAAGTTGCCCGTTGTCTCCGCGATGGCAAGCTCGAGAGTGAGGGCTTGCCACTGGAAGAGAGTATCGTGATTATGGAAGTCATGGATGAAGTGCGAAAGCAGGGTGGTTTGACCTATCCTCAGAGGATTGAGTCCACCGAATATCCTCTGCAACTTTAGGTAAATATGAGTTTACATGGCAAGTTTTTAAATAATACTAGTATTAGGTGAATACCTACACCACATCTACTCATGTGTTGTCGCATTGAAGCCTGAATGGAAAGAAAGACTACAAGATTTACCAAAAGATTCAATTGAATGCATACCGGTCTTGAGTGTATTCGGTACTCCAAGGTACTACACATACTATACATGGCGGTCAAGGGGAGAAACCCACGTCTATATGTGGACGAAAACACCAGCCATGCTTCCGGTGTGCCCAATTAAGAAAAAAAAAAACATAAGAGGGAAAAAAAAAGGTAGACATCACGGAGCCTGGACTGGTATATTGTCCCAAATTACCCCCCAAATACCCCTTTTCAAAATGTAATCAATCCAACAGAATTGCTTACTGGCGGAAGACTCCAAGAATGCTCTTCCAGACCTGACCAGGCTCCTGGCTGGCATCAATGCCGCGCCAGATACCGGTCTTCTTGTAGTAGTCGACAACGGGGGTGGTCTGGGCGTGGTAAGTAGCCAGACGCTTGGTGAGGGTCTCGGCATTGTCATCGGAACGCTGGATCAGCGGCTCTCCAGAGATGTCGTCCTTCATATCAGCCTTGGGCGGGTTGAAGATCTTGTGGTACGAGCGGCCAGAGGCAGGGTGGACCAAGCGGCCGGTGATACGAGCCACCAGTAGGGAGTCGTCAATCTGCAGCTCAACGGCATGCTGGAGCTTCTGCTCACGGGCAATGAGCATGTCATCGAGACGCTCAGCCTGCGCAACCGTCCGGGGGAAACCATCCAGAATGAAACTGTCCACCTCTCACGTTAATTCTGGCCGGGTTTTGGAAGAAAATAAATTTGGGAAGGAAATTCAGGAAATTTTAGAGGTACGCACCCGTTCTTGCACTCTGAGTTGTTGTCCAGCTCACTCTTGATCATGTTGACCATGATCTCATCGCTAACGAGACCACCCTGGTCCATGATCTTCTTGGCTTCCTTTCCAAGGTTGGTCTTCTTTGCGACCTGGGACCGCAGCATGTCTCCGGTGGCCTATTCAGGAAATACATTAGCGGGAAGAGCTTATGCTGTACTCAGACGAACTTCCTACTTACCAGGTGGCATGCGCAGTACTTTTCCTTAAGGTTCGGGGCCTGAGTACCCTTGCCTGATTGAAACTGTTAATATCCATCCATTGCCTTTCTTCTCTCCAGTTATGGTTCAATTACATACCTGCACCAGGAGGGCCCATCAGGATGATGCGCATCTGCTCGGCAGCGGACTTGGGCTTGCCGCCATTGGCGAGACGGCTCTCAAGCTCGGACACCTTTGCCTCCAGCTGGTAGATGGTATTCTTCAGACCGGAGACGGCATCTTCAGTGATGGGAGCCATTGTGAATTGTAAGAGGGGAGAGGGTTGTAGAAGGAAAAGACTGTCGACGGGGAAACGGAGAAAATGGGGAAAGGGAAGAATCGCAAGGAACTTAGCGCCCGAGGTTCGGAAAGCACGGGCTTCACGAGACTTATAGTACACATAATGTACAATATTGTAGAGGCGATGTATACAAATTACATCCTGATATTAATTGAATGTTTAGGATTTTATATCTGTCTTATATATATATCTTATAGTATAATCATCTTAATCTATTGATGTACAATATAACTTAACTAACTACCTATGTACATATGTGTATTCTTTCAAGCTTCCTCTTCACCGGGGCAAGGTGGTTGCTTACTAAGTTCTCCAGCCTCAAGGTGGCGCAGCTCTGTGGCGGAGAGCTCTCAAGAGCACCTGTGCATCATCGCTCTCCATCCACCGCATTCTCCTGTCTCGTGTTGATTTGCTGTTTCATTGGATTTTTATTTGATCTACGAGCTTTAAATCGTCCCTTATAGCTCTCGATCTCTTTTCACTTTTTCTCCCTTTCACGATGCCTGCCACCACGGCGGACACGCTATCCCTCGTCAACCGCTCCGTGACGGTTGCCCCGTTAGTCCTCCTTTCCGTCGCAGATCACTATGGGAGAACGGCAAAGGGTACCCGGAAACGTGTTGTAGGTGTCCTTCTGGGTGAGAACTCGGGTGATAATGTCCGGGTATCCAACAGTTTTGCTGGTAAGTGCAAGCTTCGGTGAATCAACCCCATACAACGGATGAGCTGACATCTGTGTCTCTTATCTCTCTAGTCCCGTTCGAGGAGGATGAAAAAGACCCATCAGTGTGGTTCTTGGATCATAATTTCGTTGAGTCGATGAGGGATATGTTCAAGAAAATCAATGCTCGCGAGAAGCTAGTCGGCTGGTACCACTCGGGTCCTAAGCTGCGCGCTTCGGATTTGGAGATCAATGAGCTCTTCAAGAAATACACGCCCAACCCTTTGCTGGTTATTGTCGATGTACAACCGAAGGAAGTTGGCGTGCCTACAGATGCTTACTTCGCCGTGGACGAAATCAAGGATGTGAGTTTACATTGAATCCGAGGGAAGCATCCATCAGGCCACCATGGCTAACCAAGGCTATTTTTGTTGCATTCAGGATGGCACAACAGCCTCCCGAACATTTGTGCACACCCCGTCGATAATCGAGGCAGAAGAAGCAGAGGAGATTGGCGTGGAGCACCTCCTCCGAGACATCAGGGACGTCGCAGTCGGCACACTTTCCACTCGTATCACGTCGCAGCTGCAGTCACTGCAAGGATTGCATCTGCGGCTACGCGATATCGGCCAATACCTCCAGAAAGTTCTCGACAAGGAACTTCCCGTCAACCACGCCATTCTGGGTAACCTCCAGGATGTTTTCAACCTCCTTCCCAATCTGTCTACCCCACCGGCGACTCAGCGGACCAACGGCCAGGAGCCGCAGCTTGAGAACAGCGAGTTGGCACGGGCCATGAGTGTCAAGACTAATGACCAATTGATGGCTATCTACATCAGCAGCTTGATCCGTGCTATCACGGCTTTCCACGACTTAATCGATAACAAGATCCAGAACCGACAACAGCAAGAGGAGAGTGACACCAAGCGGGACCAGGAGGTCAATGGAACTAAGGGAGAAAAGGATGCCAAGAAGGCCGGTTCGCCAAATGGCGACCAGAAGGAGGAGCAGGATAGCTCCGACAAGAACGAGAAGAAGAACTAAGGGACTCTTAATTTATTCTCTTACGGAAAGAATTGTCAATCCAATGAGTAAAGCATATGACATTTCAACCTGGTTTTTGTTTGTTTTCTTCTTTTTTCCCCTTGTATTAACAGACCAAGTCTGTCCATTTCGCATAACGGACCAAGACCTTAATTTCTCTGTAAGGTGTATATTTAACTACATCTAAAGTAACAATACTGCCCATTGGTGTGTCTACCATGCAATCATCCTGCAACTTTAAGGGCACCGGGACAAGTCCCCATTCGTAGCCAGCCGACTTCTGTGTTCCAAGCAATGATTGCCCGGACACAGACAGATGGTTCATGTGGAATGGACAAGGGTCTGTAGGACCTGTTGTCATCTGCGGATACCTGGGATGGGTTCTCAGATGGTCACTTCAGCAGCTGCCACGGGGCCAAGGACTCTTTGCCCCGATTCATAATATTCGTACATCAATTTGCGTTGACGTGTCAAGAGCCAAGCAAATCAACCACCCCAACCAGCACACCAGCCTGCCAATTCCTCCTTGGAAACGGCGAATGTGCCATCCCCATCAACCCCGAACAGCCCAGGACACCGTGTATATAGAATACAGGCTAGGATATGTTTGCAGGTAGGAGGCGACACCCGAGCCGTACCACGAGCTAGCGTTCCGCCAAATGAGTAGGCCAACTGATTCAGTTCGTTTGTCGGATGATTCGCCGGGAGTTGAGAGTCTCGGTATGCAGACAGGGTAAATGTAGGACAGCTGCAATTCCAGGCACGCAGCCGAACCTCGTAGCCCTTTTCTTGGGAAACTGATGAACCCGGAAGTGAAAGCGGCGCCGAGGCAGATATTACAATAAAAATATCTTCTTGGGTATTCTCTAGGGATGTAGCAGGTTGATCTGAGCGCACAATTCGATGGACTAGTTTGCGGTCGAGAATATCAAGGGCAGGGAGGAAGTCATTTGGGAATAGGCAGTGTAATGTTAACATGAGTGGTTTGAGGGTCTTTGAATGTCCATTTTGGCCCAATTCTGTGATCAAACGATTAAGGAAGATTTGAGGGGAATTAGAATCCATTTAATGTGATGGGAAAGAAGAAAGAAGAGGTGAAGAGAACATGAAGATTGAAAAAAAAAAAAAAAAAACTAAATGAAGAACAAAAGAAAGTCCCAAGATAACTATCCCAACTACCCAACTTCTACTTCTTCCCCTTCTTCTTCTTCTTCTTCCCCTTCACCTCCTTCTCCTTCTCCTCCTCCTTTTCCTTCTCCTTCCCATAATTCTTTACTTTAGCTTGTACTTTTTTCTTTAATTTAATAAATGTCGATGTTTTTTTCTCGACTTCTTCATCTACCTTCTCCTTCTCTCCCCTCTTCCTCTTCAGTCGATTGTAGCTCATTCCTTGAACTTCAAGATCCAACACCTTTGGTCCTGTTCCTGCTTCTTGAGTCAAAGTTATACGAAGTCGTCCACGATTTTGAGTCCAATCGACCATATCCTCATTGGAATCGGCACCAATTCCAGAATCAATGGCAATGTCAGAAGTCGAAGTCTTTGCTGCTTGGGCTGTAAGGGCTGTAAGGGCTGTAGGGGCTGTAGGGGCTGTTTCCCTCTTCTTCTCCCATTCATTTGCCCATTTCTCCCACTCGTTGCGCCTCGCATCCGCTGAGCGAGCTATATAGCTATCGACAACCTTGGGAACCATCACATCCAGTAACTTCCCTAATTTCTTGGGATCAAAGATATTAAACCCCAATTCAGGGACAGGACCCTTAGGTGCAGGATTCTCAGGATCCTCGGGTAGGCCAGAATCAAAATTCGAGAACACACCCCCGTCATCCCCGCCATCCAACGGAACGGAGTCGATCTCCGTGGTATCGTGTTCAGGGGGTGGCTCTGTCTGGGGGATCTCTGCCTCTGAGGGTGTCTGTACTTCGTCGTTCGTGGGTAACCGGCGATATGTAAAGAGATAACCGGTGTCGAGATGGTTCGGGTTGCCTTCAGGCCCTTCGGGGTCCCAGTCCAAAATTTGGATGTCATTTGCCTGGCTCCATTCATCTCCTTTACCTTTAACACCGATACTGTAATGACCTTGTGTTACATCCCCGCCATGATGCAAGACTATCGAGGTCAATCTATACTGGACGACTTTTCGTTCGTTGCTCCAGCGTTCATCCATGAACCGTGTCTCGATATTTAACTCCTCGGTCAGATATACATGAGTGTCGATCTTCTCGCCTGTCACACTGGTGCGGTTGAGCTGGACCAAGAGAATCTCAGGGAAACTTCCAATTTGATCTCTGGCTGTCTTGCTGCCTCCACAATCCGCACACTCATCGAAATCATCCTCATGACCAAAGTGATTTTCGATTACGTCGCTCAAAGTAGGCTTCTCGGGGAGCGTATCGCCCTCCTCTCCGGATAAGCTGATCATCATAAACCGTTGCTGTCTTGAGATGTATTTCGGTTTACAAGGGTTTTCCCCGTCGCATCTCACCACCATGATCAGTTCGACCTCGAGCATATCTTCCACGTCTTCTTTCCTGGAGTTTTCAAGTCAGTCTTCTAGGGATACGAGGGATATGAGGGATATGGGGAGAATCAACATACATCATAGGCTTGGTGCTCTTTTTGATCGCGGCGTAAAGCACGTCAAAGTACTCTGCCGGGTCTTGTTCCGAGTCTACCCCAGCAGGTTTCCAACCTTGCAAGAGCGAGTGTGTTAAAGCTTTAAAGGTAGGCATCCAACTTTCAGTTACAGTTTTACCTGCCCAATACCCTTGGGCAATCTCAGCCAGTTGACAAACTGGACATGCACTGGGACCGTCTTCAGATGAGCCCAGAAGGCAAAGATGACCCTTAGGGGCATGGTGATCCTTGTACCAGATGAGCCAATTGTAGAATACGGGCATATGTAGAATCATTTGGAAGACGACATTTCGATAACAGTCAACTCCGTCATTTGGAAAGCCCACGGTAGTTTTATTGGGCAAGTCGGGAGGCCAATATGTGGGGATGACGGTCTATTCCTTTTTGTTAGTTGTCGATGTTGAATGAGGTTGACTCGAGGTTACCACTTACTCTCAGTGTCCTTTTCTCCTTTCCTGACTTGATTCTTGGTTCTGTTAGGTCTTCCACTTCCATTTCCATCTCTTCTTCCATCTCTTCTTCCATCTCTTCTTCTAGCTCTTCTTCTAGCTCTTCAGATACCTCCTCTGGTTCCTCGACTTGTTTAGGTTGGGCCATGATAGAATATGAAGGGAATAGATGAGGATGTGAAGCTATTGCTCCCTTGAGGGATTCGCGGTTTAATTTATTTATCTTGCATTGCAACTTTTTTTTCATTGTTTTCATCTCGAAAATAAAAGATGGGCTTCAACTTGGAATTGAAAGAATTCCATGATCGAACCAATGAATCCACGGTATGAAGACAGTGATCAAAGAAAGTCAAGGAAATCTATCGAGTCAACACCACAGGCACTCATTCAACTTTCATTCAACCATCATTTTGGATTATTTTGTTCTTTCATGGATTTCCAGTTCCTCGATATTACATTTGAGTCGAAGTCGGCTTGCATCCCTAAACAAAGAAATATAAGAAATATCCTTGGGGAGAAGGAATATGCCCACCACTAAAAATAGAATAAATAGAGGCTGTTCATAATGATCAAAGAGAAAAAAAGTTGAAAAGGAATGTGGTGAGTTGGGCATCCCTGAGAGATCAAATTTGTTTCCAAAAAAAAAAAAATCTCAGTTCAAATTTCCCGTCAAATTTCAGGGCTCAGTGGGACCCTAAATGAGTTGGAATCAACCAATTTCCTTTATGTTGTATGAGGGGGGGGGTTGTCGAGACCAGTCTATCAGGATAATCTTAACTCTATAAGTGTATAGTTAGTTATTGTACGAGTACCACTTATAAAGTGTCTATAGTTAACTAACGTATTTACGGAGTACAACATATAAGTGTCTAGAAGAGCCTT
>LACB01000404.1:0-25097 GCA_030142185.1 Penicillium thymicola
AGTGTCGAGACATAATGCAGTATCCGGGACCGGGTACCTTCACTTTGCGCTCGCGACATCGGAGGCACGACTGTTGCGGGCGTATCTTTGTCTTAGAGTCTGGGGACATTGCGAGAATACCACTCTGTCGTAGTAATATTGGTACAATAATATTTCAAAGATCAATTCCCCAAAGGGATAATCGGAGAAATCGGAGTAACCGTTGAAGTTGAGGGCGGGGGGGAGGTGGGTTCCACTCAGAAAAGTCCGGATTTCTGCATCCCGGCCGTCCATGCAGGTTCAGCTGTGCCACAACATATCTTTGAGTGAAAAATCTGAGGGATCATCTTTCGGATCCAATTTTTTCTCACTTCGACTCTGGGTAAAAGCTCTGTAGCACTCCGATTGGGTACAGTCCCAAATTGTCTTCTCGTCAAGATCGGCATGTCTTGCAGATCTTGGATCGAATTTCATGTGCCCTGCGAGGAACTCTTGTGTTGTATACCAATATATGCTACTTCACCAAAGATGCTATATTTCAGTGGTACCGTCACAATGCTTACCACATTCGCGATTACTGCAGATCCCAATGCGTTGTAAACGTTGTAAATGCGACCTCGGTGCGGGGAATCCTCGAAAGCGAGCTAGTGAACGAAGTGGACGAGGTTAAGCGAAGGAGTCCTGGGTAGCATAAAACAGCCCGGGATGCTGTGCAACATACGCCTCAGCCGGTTAAAAGCCTGCGCCATCAAAGCATATTACATTATCTCGTCTCGTCTCTACTCCCCTGTTGCAAAGATACCAATAAGGTCACACCCGGCCAGCTGGGCAGCCCGGAGCATGGCCTCCCAGAATCCGGCGATTTAGCGCGTCACTCGGCTGATGTGATTGTCTATTCCAGCAAAGGTAGCGTCTGGGATAGCATTATGTATAACTACGACTTCCATGCGCGTCTAGTACGTTACCAGCAACAAGGCCCTCACCGCCGTGAACCAGGACCCGTTAGGGCAGCAATCCACTCTCGCTAGTTGCAATGGCACCTTCGACGTCCTGTCCCGCTCTCTGGAAAACGGAGACAGACTCCTAACCATGTTGAACAGTGGAGCCGATGCGGTGACAACGACCGTCTCCCTCGCGCGCCTCGGCCTGTCGTCGCAGTCTCGTGACCGACGAGTCTTGAATATTGACTCTGCTATCGATATCCCGCTCGATTCTCATGTTGCCAAGGTTTACCGTATTGTACTAAGACCACCCTACCGGGATGGTTTTCAATACTCCGTCTGGTCTTTGTATGATTGCTTCTACTGATTCTGTGATATTTAAAAGATGTAGTGTCTCAGGCTTCCAGGTTTGACATGTGGCGGCAACAGGCGATGCCACTAAGCTGACTTTCTTTGAGTTCTCTGTCGGACGCGTCGGTTTGTCTTGCTACTGGGATAAGGACGAGCTTGCTAAGTGCCAGGGTGGCACTGGTATTACCTGGGACCATTACCTCTCGGGTCATTTGCACAGTTCTTCTGGGATTTGCTTGACTCAGAGCAAGAATAATGCCAGTATCGAGGAGTGTGTGATTAAAAGTGTTGAGATCGAGTGGAGTCCGTCTGGGCAAGTGAGATTTAGGCTAGACTATATACAGATTAGCGTTAAACTGAGGTTGGAACCACGTGACTTTATGTGGGTCTAGCTTTTATGCATACAACATAGGTGCAGTCTGATGAGAGCATCATTGCTAAAGACCTAAAGGGTAATGAAATGTCAGATGTATTAGCTACACGAGAAGAACTATACAATGAGCTGGAAAATTAACGGACACCCGAGCCTTTATCTAGAGATTTGATCGAGTAGGAATGGAAGGGCTACGCCCGCAGGTGCAAAGCTTCATCATTTGTACATTCCAAGGTTCTGCCCTATACATAAGATAATCAGACCCATTGGTAGATCCATACAACCAGCACCAATATTCACAATTTCCCCAACAAACTTTGAAAAGTCTACCCCTGCAAAGAAAACCCAACACCCTCCCCAGTCCCCATCTCAACAAGATTAGCCCTCATCCTCTCAGCCCTCTCCCCAAGGCCAAAAGCAGCATCCTCACGATGAACCCAAGCCCCAACCCCATGCTGCAACACCGCAGTAGCCCTAACTTTCTTCTTCTCTTCAACATCATCACCCCCACGTCCAGAAGCCTTCAACCCAAGACTTCCATGCAGAGTCAACCTCATCTCAACCCCACCCTCACTCTTCCCCCGATAAACTCCACGATGCAAAATATTACTGTTGTAAAACACCGCATCTCCAGGCTGCAATTGAACAACCAACTGATCCGGCAACTCCGCCGCATAAGGATCAGCCTCACGCTCGACCTGCGTACGTGCACGCGCATGCGTCCCCGGTACAACAATTAGTGACGCATCAGGACACAGCGCCAAGTTATACTGGCAATGCGACTGACGGCCGCCAGGCGCCTTAGATGCAAGCTGGGCTATCTCTTCTTCGGCAGTTGCGTGCTCGGAGATATCGTCGCGGTGCCAGCGGAGTTCGAAGTCTTTGGTTTCCGGTGCCACGAGCAGGTTGAACAGTTCCATGACGAGTAGCTCGGTCTCGCTGCTGGCACCGTTTTCAACTCCCATTAGCTCTTCCGCTACGGCGAGAATGGTGGGGGAGAAGTAGCATCGTGCGAAACTCTCCCGGCCTGGCATTTCGGGGTGCATTAGGTGCTGTACGCCCCATATTCCGCCCTCCGAGGCGGGCGGTGCGGTGGTCGGCCATGGTGGAAATTGTTTTGGGACGGTGCGGAAGTGTGGCCAGCTTCCGCTGCGAGTTAGGGTTGTTGCTTTTGTGGCGATTTCGCGGTAGTGCGATACCTCGGTTGGGGTTATGAGGTTGCGGACTACTACGAAGCCATCACGTTTGAGGGCGTCTAGGTTTGGGGTGGACATTTTGGTAGAGAAAAGGGAAAAGACTAAGACAATTAGATCTTGAATATCTGGAGATCGGGGAAATATCTGGAGATCTAAATGTTGAAATTTATATCTGCGGGGGGGGTTGAAATAGGCTAAAAACAATACGACGCAATGTCGCATTTAGACTTGGATGCTACCGTGGATCTCCAGATGTGACCTTTGCTTGGTTCTGTTTTATTGACATACATTATATTATCTATATACAACATTGAATCTACACTATATTAGTCTTTGATTCTAATAATAAGTAATCCCAAATCAAATACCACAAATTACAATTTCTTGTTTCAAAGATCACCGGATGCCAAGAACAGCCAAGAGCCAGAGGGCTGAGTCGTCTGCCACAGTTTGAGATTACACTTGATCTCTTTTCTCCTTCGAACCCTTTTTGCTTGCTTATTTGGTTTTTTGCGTCTTTTGGAATATTCTATACTATCCCTTTGCATTTCGAGAAAAATACCACAGGGCAAATCTCAACCCCGCCATGCCCCTCCTCCACGCGGGCTCCGCCCTGCTAGTACTGCTCCTGATACTCCCGCAAGTACATGCCTTTGGAGCTGGAAATATCGCCTCTATCTCTGCCGTCGAAGGCAAGAACTGGCGCCATGGTGATATCGAAGATGTCCTCAAGACGCTGGCTTTCATCTCCGGCCACAAATGGACCTCCACCATGGTCAAGCGCGTCTATTTTGGTAACTGGTTGCGTGATTAGTGAGTTATCAAAAGAATCGAAAGATCTATTTGTATTCTGACAACTTCTGTAGCTCGCAGGCCATGGACGTTGGAACACTTAAAAATTTGCAGGCCGATACGATCCGTGTTTTGGTGTGGGTCCTTTCGTTCCTGAGCTTCGGCTATGCCACGGGTGAATTCGAGGTGACTTCGGATCGATTGGGTGTTTACCGTCCAGAGGAACATATCGAGTAAGTCCAGCTCAATTCTCTATACTTTGGAAGTTGTACTGATTGTCTTCATTCTCGCAGTAACCCCAAAGACTATGCCGACAATGAAGATGCACGCCAATATGATAAGCGGTTGCGCCCACCCGTTCGTGCTGTCGAGCTCGAAATCGACCCGAACACCGGTATGAAGAACTATATCGCCAATGAGCGAGGTGACTGGGCCACCAGCGCTGCCTTTATCAAGTTCAGTCTTAGCCGCAGTATCCACTATGGACGGACCTACACCAATGGCGGACAAAAGAAGGGCAACGAGGAGGACTTGTGTGAAGCACTCCGGTGTCTAGGCCAGGGACTACACACACTGGAGGATTTTGCCGCCCACACCAACTATGTTGAGTTGGTGTTGCGCGAGATGGGTTTCAAGAACGTATTCCCGCACACGGGTACTGCCACTCAGATCAACCTTCATGGGCATCGCGTTTTCCCGCTTGTGACGGGAACGTTTGGTATGGTCGATTTCTTCCATTCCGTGATGGGAGAAGCAAATGATCATTTCACTCAATCCGAGGTCAACGAGATGGATATTGCGCTCGGTGATGCCGAAACGAATGCGCAGTCGAACAACTCCCTGAATGCCTTGACTGGGCTCTTGGGCAAGATCCCTGGTACCAAGGAGCTTGTCAGTGAGGCTGAGGGTCTCAAGAGGTCGTCAGCGGCACAAGAAATGGCCAACCGGAGCCGTAGTGCTCCGACCGGCTCTTCCAATAGCCACGAGCGGTCCCGTGCCGGGCCAACTCAGTCTTCAAGTGGTGGTTCGAAGCCTAATTCTGGACTCGATGGCATGCCTGATTTCAACCCCCAAGAGACAGTAGCCAAGATCTATCCCATCCTGGCCTTCAGAGATAAGGTGATGCGAAGCTTGAACTCGATCATTGAAAAGATCCCAGGCTTGGAGTCACTCGTCGAGAAGATCTCTGAGACTTTGACTGTTGTTATCATGTCGCTCCTAGCGCCTTTTATTCGACCTCTGATCAAAGCTGCTTCCAAGTCTATGCAAACCGGATCAGCAGGTGTTATTGATGCCTCTGGCAAGCACCAGTACGAACCATGGACCGATCCTCACTGCACCGACCCTACCCACTCGTTGCTCTCCAAGGACCACTTTGCCAACGTTCTGAATGAGCCCGCCGGACGGGTCGCCTCTGTAATCGTGGAGTACATCGCGCCTCGCGTTCTGTACGCCTGGCAACACACCGATATCTCCGAAGACGAGGTCCTCAATGACTGCATGCAGGTCTTCCACCACCCAGCGTTGCGCAACATGCGCAATGATGCCCATCGTGCAATGTTCGAGGCTGTCGAGAAATGGGCCCACGCCCGCTCAGACCGCGGCGCTTCCCTTGACTCTATCCTCAGCTCGGAGGGCGTGAGATCCGGTCGTAACACTGGTGGAGTGAGCCACACTCACAGCGGTGGCCATGGTGGATTCGCGGCATTGGGTGGTGCCTCACACAGCCAAAAACAAAATCACAACCAAAGCCAAAGCCACGGACACAGTAACAATGGCGGGCATTCATCTGGTGGATTGTCCTCATTCCTCCCCCAACAAAATCAGCACTCAAACAGCAGCTCCTCTGGCATGCCCTGGAACAAGCTCTCCAGCATCCCCGGCTTGTCTAACCTGAGCAAACTCGAAAGCAAAATCTCCAACTTCATCCCTGGCGGCTTGTCACGAGATGTAAATGACCAAGGATCTCAACAACACCAGCACAGCTCATACCAGAGCCACGAGGGGGATGGTAGGCACGAGGCCACGCACCCTCCTCCACAACACCATGGCGGCTATCACCAGACTCAGCACGTAACCCAGCAAAGTCACGGCTACCAGTATAATCAGCACCATGAACAGCATTATGGTGGCTCGCAGAATCATTCTTCCTATATACAGCAGGACGACCACTTCGGCCATCCGCAGCCACATGGTGCCCACCATGGCCCGCCACATGGTTCCCATCCGGGTTCGCATGGTGGATCTGGACAAGGCCAGGGACATGGACACGGTCGTTCGGGTTTCTGATGATTGGGCAATGAGACGAAGATAAATGATTGGGTTGAATATGTGGTGATCAAGTGTAGATGAGATGGAATTGAGATGTTATGGTTGTATTCTAATAAAATCGGATGGGTCTTTGTGTCGATTTAGAAGGGGGTGGAGTTCGGAAATGCTCAGGGAACTTGGAGGTCGTACTTCCTTTTATAAAAAAGCTCATGTGAAACCCATGACGTTGAGTCAACTTGAGCTGTCTTTAGATTTATATGGGCTGTTGAAATTCTTCAGGGTAATCTCTTAGTGTTGGGGCTCGGTCAATTACCAAGGTGGTTTAGTTATTGGGGTTCCCTCCAATCAACAGCTCTGTTAACTTTGTTTGCTTTGTTTATTGCCCTGAGATTCTGTCTCATCATTGTCTGGTATCATTCCATAGTGGTTTTCCCGTTTCAATAAAAGAATAAGGGTTCAGACAGCCACGCCCTAGTAAAAGCCTGATATATATATTATAAAAGGCTCAGACGTGAGTTGAACACTTAGAAAATAGACGAAATAGATTATGAAACGAGAGCAAGGGGGGACTGTTGGTTCCTATTAAAGATCCCATGTAAAAATGGCTACAGAGAAAGATCAGGTATATTGGAAAGAGCCCTTACCAGACCGCAGACATCCATGCATGGGATGCATCAAGCAATAAATAACATCGGAAGGCCTGTGAAAGAAAAAAAACCAGTATTTGCATAGGAACACATACCATGTCCAGCAGCGCTACTTAAAGAAGTCAAGAATATCTTCATGATGATCAACCATATAACTAGGCTTGATTATAGGAGGCAGACTCGCTTATGAGTCGCAGTATTTCCTTTTTGGCTTTCCGAAATGTTCATATTAGCTGTCTTGTGGGCATTGACTCTTCTAGGACAACCATATCACCCACTAACTAGATATGTCTTCCTGTTTCTCTCTGATTAGGTAGTCGATTAGGTAGTCATCTAGAAAGAATCCTTCATTTTTCGCAAGACTTTGTTGGTTATTTTTGGCCCTCGTCGAACAAAGGGCAGAGTTGGCTCTTTAGCAATGACAATACCATTCATTTCTTTTCTATAAATTTAGATAGAGAGTTCTTTCAATGCCTTTGATTCTTTTGTGTCTAATAAATGCCTACTTTCCCGGGTCTAGCGATGAGCCCTAGGCTCCGGCACTATATAAACCCTTCCCTCTTCCCGTCATGAACAGGAATTAACCGACTTTGTTCTATTCTACACTGCTCCAACTCAACCCGATACCCAACTACACTCAATTCCGTGAGCACTGCAGCCCATATATCATCATGTCATCTAGAGAGTTTCACAGGAGGGCAAAGAGTGGAGTACTCGCCAGCGAGCCACTGGAGGCCACTGTCCTACATTGCCATATCGTCGGCGCAAGCATCAAGGACTGGCCCCTGATTGTTGTTGACGAGTTGGCCAATGGGAATTACCTTATCTGGACCCTATGTGCCCGCCTTGCAGAGTCCGGTCTCGACCAAGAGTGGACACAGAAGTTTAACAGCCAGCACCGCTCCCAGTGGGTTCAAACCCAGGCGATTGTGAAACAGACCGAGCCCGCTAACCGTGCCAAGCTAGATATCCCACTCCCGCCTATGCTGCAGGCTGTGTTCAACTACGTCGATAGGTCTAGGACCCCCCGCTCCCTGACCATCACGTCCACACCTGCTGGCCGTCGCCCCAAATCGGGGTTTATGGATGTCTTACTACATGCGTCTAACCCACACAGTTCCTCAACTGAGGTCTTCCTTGTGAGTCTCCATGAAACGGATGTGAACGGTCCGCCCCCTTTTGGTACATTCTCGCGTCGGTCACACCGGCGTGGGGATTAGCAGGGCTCCATCGTGTGCCATGCCACGTCGACTCCTCCTTACCGCGATATATCTCCTACTTCTCCTTGTTGGGTCCCCTAGTGATGATGTGTAGCAGTTGCCCTCCTTATCAAAGGGGTTTAAAGCTTATATAAAGCCCGTCAGACACTAACAGTTCTTATTAGATGAGATTGGTGGCTTTAACGCCTACTTAGAATATTTTCCTTGTTTATATGTCTCTGTTATAGGAATGAATACAGTTGGTTTTTGTCAATTCTCAATTTATCGGATAGTTGTAGCGCCGACCGTGGTGGCGAGATTAAACCTCTTTTCAACGGTTTATATGGAAGTTTGCTCGGTTTAGAACATTGTAGATTTCTGCGTGTATAAAGAAGCGCACGGGCTAAGCTGTAGTATAAAGAGCAAATATTCTAAGGCAAAATTATCTTTATCAAGAGAATATACCCATGGTTGTTTTGTTCTAATGCCCAAAATAATACAGGGCTGTGTAAACTGGTCGCCTGATGCCTAAAATAGGATCCAATAATCGCGTGTAGGTTTAGCGGGGAAAGAGTGGAAGGCCTGACTTTGTGGCTCGTATCATTTGAGGCGTGAGACTTTGTTTCAACGACAATAACTTATCATTCGATAATCTGGTCCAAATACTGCCCAAGATGGGTTCCAAAAAGGTTCCAAATTAACTACAATGTAACTCTACGTCAATATTCAGTCATGATCTTGTTTTACGTGTCTGTTTCTCGTATTCATGTCTCAGTTGAACCTTTCCAAATATATTTTCCAATCGTATATACAGGGAAGAGTGAGTATAAGAGGGTTGTCAACACCACCGATATATACCCTCTAACAACAGCACAGAATCCAACAGCAATAATTCCAAAGGAACAAAGAAACAAAGAAACAAACTCTATTCCAGAAAAATGAAGACCATGTCGATTTCCTCTCTCGTCCTGGCGACTGCCACCTCCATCCTCGCTGCACCCAGCCCTGTTGTGCCCGCCCTAGGGCCACTGCAACTTACAGATCTCAACGCAGCCATCTACAGCTCCAGCCCGCCAACAACCTGCCTCCTCTCTTTTGCTCTCAAAGACCCAAACACAAACACAGACACCAAATGCTCTGCTTACTGGTATGTTCTCATCTATATTTCGACCTTCTCTGTGTTTAGGATGGCATATAAGCTCAAAACCAAAAAGCATAGATGATACTGACCTTTATACAGGTCAATTGGAATGCCTGGAAACAAGACCTATGACTGCTCCGACAAGGCATACCAGCTCCACCTCCCAAATGGAATCTATGATATTGAAAACTTCGATTTGGGAGTCTCCCGCGCAGACGGCACTGAGAGTGGGCGGTCAGTTGTGAGTGGCGATTTGTGGAAATGCGAGAAGCAGGAGTATCCCAAAGCACAGTGCAAGTGGGATGGTATTTTCCATCTCGATGTGGCTCCGTCTACTTGATTGGGGGGTTGTCGGCATGTAAGGAGAGAAGGGAGTATGCTAAGGCTGGACGGAATGTGTAGATATGTGGACATGCTATTTTGCTTCCTTAGCTTTGGTTTAATTTGGTCTAATTGGTATCTCTCTCATACTTTGTTGCTTTTAAATTAAATACACTTCGAATTATTCTTCTTCCTATCTGAGAGACTAATATAGTTAGCTGATATAAAATCTAGTAACAGCTCGAGCGATTTGGGGTATCCACAAGAGCTACAACGCAAAACGAACAAATGAAAAGGTGTATTTCAAGGAAGTTCAACACCGCAGCTCTATTCCATACATTAATATTGTTGAAGGAGATCTCTTGTTGAAGGCCAAGTCCATCGGAGCTCCAACGCCAAAATTCCCGCTGACTCATCTTACCCATTTTCGGGCGCTGGCCATCAATTCCGTCGATCTCAGTGGTTGGAAGCAAGTGGATTCAGCGGCGATTTGCCCCCGAGGCCATATCGATAAGGCTTGTCGACACCTGTAAGGAGTATTACGATATTACTTTATGGACGAGATTACTGGCCCACGAAGCGCAAAAGGGCGAAGCGCTTGCGATCTATGTCGACACCGAAAGGTAATATCCACACCTCCCTACCTGTGGTGGCAGCCCCCTAAATCTGATTTTGACGACAGATCCGCTGTGATAAAAACCAACCAGCCTGCGAGAATTGTCATATTGCAGGACTACCATGTACTTTCTCCCAGCCTGCATCCCAACATCGGAAAAGTACCAGACAGTAAGTCTGCTATATCATTGGGCCCCTCTTCAAGCACTTACGGTGTACACAGAGAGCTTGCCGACACCAAAGCTCGGGTTCGGGAATTAGAAGCGACCCTACTCGGACTTAAAGACTCCACAAAACAAAGCCACAAAAGGCTAGCAATCCCTTCTCCGAGCAGAAGCTCTTCTCCAGCGTCGCCCAGGCCCCTCTCTCAACCATTTTTATCTTATTTGCCCGATACTCGTGATTTTGATACCGCGTTGGCAGCTTTCCAATGGCATATCTCATATTGTGGGCTCGGGAGTGCTCTCTCGACCCAAAGGGCAGCTTTTTACTCTCTCGTTCAAGAGCAAACAGGCTGTACATTCAATATGGATGAATTTGCTCATGAGGTCTCCCAATCTTTCAGCTCCCAACAGCTCAAGTCGACAAAGAAAGTGATTGGGATCAAATGGCCAGAATCTGCTCTAGTCCAACGGTGTTTGGAACATTTTGATAGAAATGGTCTCTATTCTATATTTCCAATTGTCGATGCTGAGGCCGTGCAGATTCTACTCAATGCAAATGTTTTAGATCAGCCCCCAAACCTGACTCGTGCCGCGAACCGGGCTTGTCTGGTTGCTTTTGCGGCAATGATCACCCATATCCACCGCCATGAGCCAGCTTTCGCCGGCGCTGATCCTGATGCTTATTTGCAAGCAGCGCTAACACTACTTCCTGAAATGTTATTAGAGCCCCCTGATATAAGAACTTTGGAAGCGGTGACAATATTAGTAAGTTCTTCGCATGTCCAGTGGAACCCCCCGAAGGTGGATCCCATATCCCCGGTGTCTTAGAAGCTTATATGTGGCCATAGATGCTCTATATCGCCCCTCTTGGCAGACCCCAGGCAGCCGAACTACTTCTTGGCATCGCAGTGCAGCTCATCTATAACCTCGGGGCAAACAGAATACAAACCTCCAATGAGATACATAGGACAGATCAGCGTAGCCAACATCTCCGAGCTCTGTTCTGGCACTGTTATGCCGTCGACAAAGAATTCTCCACCCGAAAATCCCAGCCACCCTTGATAAACGACGCCGATTGTGATTTAGATCTACCTACGACGTACGCCAAGGAAACCTCAGAGCGTCACTTTTACATGAAGCCTTTGTCATCCAAGGAGCTTCTTTTCCCCTCGGACCTCCGCTTTTCTGTGCTCAAGTCCAAGATCTTCCGCTTACTTTATTCAGTGGACAGTCAGGCACTGCCCGAAGCTAGACGCCTTCAGCATATCCGTGAACTAGACCAAGAACTAAGTGATTTGAAGCTGGGGTATCCCGCCGACTGCCGGCCGGAGGTGTTCGCCACCGAGGGCGCACCGGACTATCTGTTCCATGATCTCAGTATCCGCGGTGTGAATATCCATTTGGAATATTACTACTGCCTTGGAAAGATACACGGAGCGAGCAACTCTTGCAAGATAGTCTCTCCGCAGAGCTGGTCGCCTCTCCCATCTAGCGCAGAGCTGTGCTTTGAAGCCGCAAGGTGTTCGCTGATCTATATTTGGCGAGTCCGCCAATTCGTCAACCAGCATACGTTCTGGTAAGGGACTCTGACCCTTTTCCTACGTATGTATCCTAATTCGAGATTCTTTCGTATTCTAGGCTTCATGCGCAGTTTCTCCTCACGGCCGTTTTCTCGGTCTTCTGGTATCTCATCACGGTTCCAACTTCATCTACTTTCACGAGGGATCTCAAGACTTTGGAGGATATCGCTAAGCTCTTAGCTCAGCTCGGCAAAGCGACGGAGGATGGGCAGACTTACCCGCCGTTTTATCTGGCCCAGGCTTTTGTTGAGAGGTTAGTCTCGCTGGCGCGGCATTCGCGGCCTAGTATGGAGGGCACATGATACGCTTGCTCGATACTCTAGGTCATTTTCCTCTTTAAGGTGGTCATTTTGTATATATAGCAATCTTAGTACACTCTGTGACTCGGGCTTGGTCTTTGGATTGGTGTTGTGTATTATGTGGTGCTATTATATATTTATAGATATGAAGTGTTTGTATACCTCGGATGTTTTCTTTTTATCCGATCGGATTTTCCCACCAATCCCCATCGTTAAAGTATACATCTGCTTTCCCCTCTTCTCCTTGCATCTTCCCATTCTCTTTTCCCTCTCTTCGCCTTTCTCTTTCTCCTTTCTTCGTCTTACTCTTCTCCTCCCCTTCATCTACAACTATAATAACTCTTTTGCCCCTGAACAGGCAACTTCCTATCAACAAGCACTAGCTAAAATACCGGAGGCTGAGAAGGTAGAAGACGAGAAGACGACAGAAAAATATTTCGACTTTCTTACAATACTTTCTCACGATAACCACTGCCAGGTGCTTCGAACTACGACTTACCTTGACCTTGATCCCAACGCCAAGGGGAACTAATACATCCAGCGTCTGCTTTATTATGCATTAGTTCGTTCCTCTATTCAACAGCCCGGCCGGGCTAGCTCAATCGGTAGAGCGTAAGACTCTTAATCTTAAGGCTGCGGGTTCGACCCCCGCGTTCGGCTATTCCTAAAATCTCAAACCTGAGATTTTCTTTTTTTGCTTTCTCATTGGTGTTGTTTGTTGAATGATGAAAGAAATATAGATGATTCAATTGACTTTTATTTAAGCTTTGCTATGTCCGTTGGTGATAAAGTGTAGATAAGGTGTCTGCTATGATTAGTCGGTGCTAAGTCGCCTTAGCACATTTCCTTTTTGGGGTTTACTAGTATATATCTAGTGAGAAGGAGATATATATATTTGGATCTGATGAGCTGATTTTCGAATCTCGCATATTGGAAAAAAAAAAGTATATTGTTTATTGGTGGAACAAGCCGTTTATCTCCGTTAAACTATATACAACACGGCCTACACCAAGACAACTCAATCATCAGTCATATCATAAGCTACGAGATACACATGAAAACCCAAATCCCGTCGCATCAGACAGGGAAACACAGCGCCCCAAATTATACCTAAACACAATTTCACAGCTTCGTCCCCTCGCGTCCACTATCACTGGGACGCCTAGGCCGAAGAGGCCCCAGGGACTGACCAGAACCATGGCTCGGCCCAGCCGCTGGTGATGCCATCTGTGTCCGCGCCCCGTCGCTGTCTGCAGTGTTGGTGCGAACAGCTCCTCTTTGCGCCCCCTGGTGAAGGCGAGGGTCCATGAGCCACTGGACCTGCATGCGGACACTGTTGACTGCCGCATTTGTGTGGGCCATGTCTTCTTTGATGCGCAGGCATTCATTCATGATAGCCATACTGGCGCGAGCATCTAGGTCTGTGATAGCATGTGAGAGTTGGCTGACCTCTTCCCGAAGAGATTCGTGCAGTGAGAGTAGATAGGTCGTGGCATTGGAAGAAAATACACTCGCAGCAATGTCCGCAGGATCATCTGTGTGGACGTCGACGCGAGTAGAGGATTGCTGTTCTCGGTCAGACTGGGTAGATTGGCCACCGCCATGACTGTTTGCACTCAAGCGAGTGGATTCGACGAGAGTGGACCGAATGTTTGCCAGACCATCCTCGAATATCTCATTGCGTTGCTGCAGATGTCGCATACTTGATTCAAGGGAATTGAGGCGCGTATTCTGCTTCTCGAAGTATGGGCCCATTGCAACTATCGGGCAGCTTTGTTCATGTGCTGCAATGTCTGCCCGTCGGATCTTAACCGGACATGCGTACTTGGATGCTGTACAGGGAACTGCAACCTCCGGACATGATTCAACGTGTTCTCTCAGTGCTCCTCTGGTGACAACCGTTTCGCAGTCGACACATGTGACCTCAAGAACTGGACAAAGTTCTTTCTCGTGCTCCTACCATAGGCGTCTTCAGTCAGCGTCTATAGAATTCCTATTAAGTTCTTGAAAGGGAAACAAACCTCGTATTCGTGCTCTAGAACATCTTCCTCGCAATAATAGCACCTTCGCACTCTATGAATACACTTCTGATCCATCCCAACGTCCTTGCTTCGCGTCATCTGATCGCATGATTCATCTGGGCACGGCAATAGCCGGTACCCACAGTACTTCTCGACATGTGACTGGACATGGCCCCGGGGTATAATCTCTTGACAGCCCTCCGTGATCAATGGACACCTCACTCGGATCTCGTCACACATGTTGATCAGCAAGCGGGGCACACTAGTCGACACTTTCTGGGTGGGATTTCGGCAAGAGGGACACGGAAACTCGTCCGAGTCGGCCGAGCGGAAGCTGATGATGGCCGAACTGAGGCAACTCCCACAGAAGACATGGTCGCATTGTAGACGAACGGGTTCAACGAAGGGACAGTGACAGATCGGGCACATCAGGTGCGAGTCGTACTCGGAGACGAGATCAAGGCTGCGGAGGTCGATTAGCTCGTCGCGGTCGCGGCTTTCCTCCATAGCTAGAAAGTCTTGTAGATTCATGTTGCGCGGACTTCGAGCCTATCACGAGGCGACAGAAAAAATATGCAAGGTACCAACGGACTTCTATTCCCTATGTTGTTGCTTCCTTGGAATGCGGAATCAGTGCGCGGGCTCATGCAGCTCTTTGCGCTAGATACCGAGATGGACCAAATAGTCCAGGTCCATGAGGATAACACTCAGAAAACAATCAGTTGAGCGATCGGAAGCAAATGCTTGCAAGACATAGGCATGTTAATATTTCCGAGCTGAAGAAGGCGGGATGACTGCGGGGGATCAAGGGGAGGCAAAAGGCGGAAAGCGGTTGATCCGCACTGTTGCCTCCGCTTGTGATTCTCGTCTTACATCTCCACTTTCAACCTCGTAAACGTCCCAAACAGTCTGACTTTATCTTTCTTGGCTGATCGGAGGTCTTTCTCCGTATTGACCGTCCAAACGCCTCTGGTTTATACATCTCAACAGCCTGACATTTTCATCTCACACATCTCATCATGACGAACCCTTCCCAGCTATTCCTACTCGCCGATCACATCAAATTATCCCTTTTGGAGCGCGAAAGGGCAATTTCACTCGATCTCGAGCCCAATTCCCAAGATGGAGAGATCTCCTGGTCCCTCGAGTCTCTCCGAGAGAGCATAGAGGCCCTGGAAGCCGAGCAAACCCGGCTAGCCAACTCGCACGACAGCGCAGGCGCCGCCGCCCTGAAAGACCAACTCACCCCCCTCCAAGCCCAATACAAAGATCTGTCGACTCAGTTCTACGGCGCAGATGGCGAGCCATCGGCCAACAACACGACGCAGGCGTCGAAATCCGGCTCCCCCGATATTAAGCAGCCAATCCCACAACATCCTCCTTCCAAATCCGTCCGGTTTATGGACAGTTCCGCTGCAGCGGCAGCCGTGCAAGATGAAATCGACGAGGAAGACGAGCGCAATCGCAGCAACCTCTTCCGTCCATACCGTGATGAGCCATCGCCGCGACCGGATCAGTCAAACATGGACAATCAGCAGGTCTATGACCACCACGCTCAAACTATGCGCGACCAGGATGACCAGCTGGACCGGCTGGGTGAATCAATTGGCAGACAACATCAGCTGAGTATTCAGATTGGGGATGAGCTGGATGGCCACGTTCAACTTCTAGATGGAATGGATGGGGACGTCGAGCGTCATCAGACCCGGCTAGACGGCGCGAGACGGCGGATAGATAGGATCCGCCGAAAGGCGGGCGAGAACTGGAGCATGATGACTATCATTGGATTGATCATTATTCTGGTCATCTTGATCGTGATCCTGAAATGATACCCCCGACGGGTGGATGATTGGAGGCTCTTGTTTTGTCGCTATTACCTCTTTTTTTTTCATTCTTCTTGTTTTGGTGAGCGGGCGTTTACAACTTTGCGCAGTACGGGACGATTGATTCTCCTGATGTTTTTAACAGTGACTCGAGGCGTTGAGACAATTGGGTCGCTCCTAGACTCCTGGTTGGAGATTCTTGATCATACTACATCTACAAGCCTAGCCTTTATCATAACCTTCTTTTCATATCCACAATATGTGCTCAGGCAAAGTGTGTAGTCTCAATTGTCATTGACTTAATGCGATACAACTTGAATAAATCACCATAAACGACACCCTAACAGCCTCAACCAGCAGACTGACCCAATAAAATACACATGAGGAACAAACCCAGACCGTGGTCGAAAAGTTACAAAAGGCCAATAGCTTTCACTTATTGCTTATTAGGCTTCTGGCTCGCAACACGTTTTGTCTTCTCCTGCATCTCCTGGAAAGAAACATCACCGTCTATCTCGCCGCGATCCGCTTTGACCTAAATCAAACATATTAGCTCTGATGAAAGATAAATCCCAGGGGTTAATGCTTGGGTTAATGCTTACGTCGGCCTCACTGTTACTAGCCAGCTCAGCTTTCCACTTTCCCTTGCCCTCCTTGGTGCTCTTGATGCCTTCTTGCTTGTGGGATTCATAGTGGTAGGAGAGGTTATCACGGTCTGCGTACAGTTAGTTAGTATGGTTTAATGGGAAGGTTGATGATGTACTGACTCCTATCATCCTCGTTCAAGCTTCGGACTGCTGAGGCGTGGAATGTGGAAGCTGGCACGGCAAAGTTGGTTCGGATAGCTTGGCGGGAGGAGGCACGGATGGATGTGAGGAATGACATGATGGGGATGATATAGTATAATTAACGATTTTGGTAGACAGTTTACAACATAGATTTGGGAGATGAAGAGAGAAGTATTTGAAATAAACCGGACATGGGGGGATCTTTAAGACCGAACGTCTGCCCAGCTCCTGATGCTTCATGACATCATCGGAGTGGTGGGTCTACATCACATGGCTATGTACATACTACAAATGGAGTATACAGGTATATTATTATATTATACTTGGGGTTTAGATATTACAAATGAAGTATGAAGTATATTATACTTGGATTTAGAGGATAAGTCCAAGAATATTCTATCCTACTCATGGTGTCGACTGTTTTAGATCTTACATGTGGAGAATCAGTACAATTCGATAGGTCTAGACAAACTAACTTAGTATAACAGTATATTATTCTAATGAGACGAGAGGGGTAAAAATATGCACAAACCCAACAGAGTCGATTTGTATGCCCGATGAGCGCGATCGAACAGACCGGGAGGTTGTTTGAATGGATGTATAAGCTTCCTAACTATAAGACTCCACTGCCTACATGTATGTAAGATTTGTTTTCAATATCAAATCGTACCTGCAAGACACTCTGCCTCCAGACCACGACTTTGGTGATACGATGTGTACCTCTGGGGTATGCCGACAAAACAATAGCGGCCGCTCCTTTCCCAAGCTCTGTACCCAGAATGGCCTTATATCCGGGAGTATCGAAATCCCAGGCCACCTGATCGCTCGCTGCTGGAGACGTGTCAAACAGTCCGGAGTTATTGGGCTGAGTGTCAGCCCAAATTGTTCGTACACAGTCGACGGTATCGTCGTTGACAACATTTTCGAGGTAGATGTGTCTTAGGATATTCCGGGCGAAGTGAATATCGTACTGTGCAAGGGCGATTTGACTCCACCAAGGTCCATCGTGTCTGTAAGCATTTCTCAGTACAATAACTCCCATTGCAGTCGTAATTTGATACAAGTTAGTTCCCATTCCTCTTTTTGGGTGCGCAATGACACTGTCCTTTGTGATCTTGACATCGTGGTAATTTTGTTCACCTACAGGGAGCCCACAAGCCGCGAGGTCATATGCGAGAGCGTGAGGTCCTTCAATCCAGCGGTTGAAATTAGTTGTCCATCTTTGAGACCGGTGTTTAGCATGAGTCAAGTTTCTAAATTCAAAATTTGGTAGCTGTACTGTGCAGTTGGGCTCGTTTGCATCATCGATCCATCTTTGTCGCAAGTGTCCCCACATCTCACGCTCGCCGTACTGATAATCGTTTGGGTTAACGGATGGGGAGGAACCAGGCTGAGAGGATGGGAAAAAGGTAGTATTTGCGGGGACGGGGACGGGTACGACTGATGGAGGAAGGGGGGATACGTATTGTAGTTCGATAGGATCATCGCCGCCAGGAGGGCCAAAACTGGGGGTTACGCGGCGGCGGCGACAGATACCGAAACAATTCCAGGGACAGCAACCAGACATATCTGTGAATATGTTATATGTTAGATTTGATCGGAATATATAAAAATAAAGTATTGGATGTTGAGTGATGAACGATGAACGATGAACTTGTACTTCTCTGTATAATACCGAGAGAGGCCGAGGATTATATAGATGAGAGTCAAATAGGTGGCGCATACTCGACCGTGAGTATCGCTTTCAAGTACATACAAAGGGGATAAAAAAAGAACATAGTGCACAAAGGGTCGAAAGGGCCGACACACAAGACAGACAATTACAATGGGAGCTGAGATCACGATCCCTAATAGACACTAAGAAGTAAACAAAGAAGTTGAAGTCGAAGATACCGAGAACAACGAGCATAACAAGGCGATAAGAATAGCAATTATAAGACCATTTTCGACAAAGAGAGCATTGTAGACCAACACAACAGCATAGACAATGAAGTCGACTGCTAGAATACCGGATGTCATGGCATAGAAGCCAACTAATGTAGAAGTTGGAGATTGGCACATTTTAGACTAACGAATGTCAAGGTTATAGTCCGGTATATACCCTATTCCAACCAGTTCCGGACCTAGGACATTGTCGCCGCGACGTTGACTTGGCCGCAAACTAATATCCATCCCAAGCTGATGATGTCTGCCAGTGTTGTCTACAATGTTGTATATTGGTTACTGTGTTAGACCTTGGATGGGTGTCAACTTTTGAGCTATCGTCAGATCTTGAACCAAACACTGAGACTTCATCTTGAAAGATATCTAATTGTGGGATACCCTAGGCAGAGGCAGAGCCTAGAGAGCAATGTCAGGCTGTATTATGGCACGTTTTTAGTAAAGCGTTATTGTCCTGGTCATGTTCGTAGCTCCCCCAAAAATAGTTGTAAATGCTCGAAACGTCTAATACCTCCTGCAGAAGCAACTCTGCGTCATCACACACAACGTGTATATTGGTATCGGTCTATTCTAAGGCGATGTTCTGCACGGAATCATCTGCAGGGGATCTGATAACGACAGCTAGCTTAGAGCCATTTGCCGTATTAGTAGGGGCAGGAAAAAGAAACGGCTTGAAAACCGCGGATTGTGTATCTTCGGCAAGCTCACTTGTCAGATGGCTGCGTTGTTGAAGGATGGCCGAGAAGCATTCATACACAGTGTAGCTCCTTTTGGCAACGAGCCACCTGGTGGGGAAGGTCTTGGTCTCATTGTGAGGACTTGAGACATTCTACCCCTGAACTACTCCGTACCAGGTTTGACGCCAATGGGTAGTATTTCTGCAGGACCATTTCTCCGAGACTTCCCCAGTATCTACAACAATCTAAGAGGAAAGGGGAAATGATACTGCCAATCATTGTCAATCAACTACACATGTGCAGTAGCGCATATTGTGCCGTTTATTCTTGGCGTAAGACTGCGGATTGCATCTAAAAGATTGTAGATCACTACCTATGTTGTAGGTAGAATTATTTATATGATTTGGTTAGATTTATGCCATGGAGTTATTAAGTCCTATATAATACTTCCCAAATCATCTTGAAGACACTCGCCCACAACCCACTCCATTAATTGCTTTAGGATATATCGCACCTCGAACAGCCGAGGTAACCTCTTTTCCAAATGAAGACCATTCTCTTAAGCGTTCTCCTGCCGGCATTAGCCAATGCAGCGGAAACAAGTGGTAAATTTACGGCGCTGAGCTTCAACGTCGCAGGTCTCCCAGAACTTCTCCAATCAAATGATGTGAATGGCACAAAACCCGAAAATGCCAAGCAGCTCGGCACCTACTTCTCGGAGTATGGCTACGATATCATCAATATGCAGGAGGTACTGCTCCATCCAGTCCTAATCTATCAATTGATCTGACCACGATCTAGGATTTCAACTACCATGCCAGTATCTATGAAACAGATAACCACGCATACCGCACCGCTACATCCGGCGGCGCAGCCATCGGAAGTGGTCTGAACACCATCTCCACTCACGACTGGGTGGATTTCACGCGCGTGAAATGGAACAAATGCTCCGATGCATCCGGCTCAGACTGTTTGACCCCGAAGGGCCTGACGTTCATACGGTGGAACCCGGCCGATGGAGTCTATGTCGACTTCTACAACGTCCATGCCGATGCTGGGTGAGTAAAAGCCATTTTGACATTGACATTGTATAATCGATCCAAGGACTGACTCCCGCCAAGCACCGAGGCTGATGACGAAACTGCCCGAAACTCCAACTTGCAGCAAGTCGCAGATTACATCGACACCTGGTCGACTGGTAACGCCATCGTAGTCATGGGCGATACGAACAGTCGATACACGCGCGCCGAGGACACGGCAATTCGCGTCTTCAAGTCGCAGAATAGCCTCGCAGACCCTTGGGTCGAGCTCGAGAAAGATGGCGTCTACCCTACAGCTGGGGCAGATGCCTTGCTATGTGATAACCCGTCTTCTATTCAAACCTGCGAAACGGTTGATAAAGTGCTGTACCGGGGGTCTGACGTTGTGACCCTCAAGGCAGAAAGCTTCGTCTATAATGGCGGCAAGTTCACAAACACTGACCCCAAGTATCTCGGAGCTGTTCTCTCCGATCACAACCCGATTCTTGTGAACTTCACCTGGTCGCTTTCGCCGTCGCTGCGACAAAGTCAGTTCTCCGGTGGGCCTCATGGGACTTGGTTTAATGATCTGCCCAAGATCCCTTCATCACCTGCTGTTTCTGTGATCACCTTCTCTGGTGAGAACAGGCTGGATTCTGTAGCTTTGGAGTTGAAGGATGGCACATCGTTTAGCCACGGAGGAACTGGTGGCACTAAGGTCTCCCTTACCCTGGGCGCTGGGGAGTATTGGACCGAGACCAAGCTCTGTACTGGACAGTATAATAGCCACACTCGCAACTTCTACATCAAAGCTACTACCAGTACTGGTAAAACCTTGGAGGCGGGTACCTCAACTGATGATTGTCAGACGTTTACTGCCCCCGATGGCTTTGCGGTTGTGGGTTTCATGGGACAAGCCGATTACGAGGTCGATCAATTGGCTTTGGTATATGCGGCCTATTAAGGACCAAGGAGAGTGAACACTTGAGAGATGTGAATCCGAATTTATGGTGAATATGCATGTGTACATTTGCCTTTTGGCCAATCGTATCAAGTCATAGTCCATGCTATGTATGTCCCAAACGCCGAGGTATTCGCAGAAATCCATATGCACCGCGCTGTGTAAATAAGCCAAAAAGAAAGCACTTTAATCAATCACATCCTCTGGGAGAACATCATCCGGGTTCTCCCCAACCGCTTGTCCTACCATGCGCACGACGCGCTTTATTGCCTTGGATGCGGGACTATCCGGGAAGTTATCCACAAAGCTCTCGCCAAAGTCGCACGCCATGCCAACGCGGGGATCCAGAGGGACAGCACCTAGGAAAGGAATGCCCATTTTCTTCGCCAGCCGACGACCGCCGCCGGTTGTCGCTCGGAAGATTTGCGACTCGTGGGTGCAGTTAGGGCAGACAAATCCAGACATGTTCTCTACCAAGCCCAATACCTTAATGCCGGCCTTGCGGCAGAAGTCGACCTCCTTGCGAACATCCAGCAATGAGACCTCCTGCGGGGTAGTCACGACCACGGCACCGTCAACGCCAGACTCCTTCAGTAAAGAGTTGACAGACAGATGTTCGTCAGAGGTACCGGGAGGTGTATCGACAATCAGGTAATCCAGCTCGCCCCAGTCCACATCCTTGAGGAATTGCTTGATCAGTCCGTTCTTCTTGGGCCCGCGCCAGATCACCGCATCGTCCCGGTTGGGTAGCATGAACTGCACGCTCATCGCGCCCAGGTTATCTGTAACCCAGACGGGACTCCAGCCGGCGTTGCTAATGTGAATAGTCTCCGACTCCACGCCCATCATCTTGGGGATCGACGGCCCGCAGATATCGGTGTCCATGATACCGACGGTGGAGTCTGGGTTGGCGGCGAAGCCGTGCGAGAGGAGGGTTGAGAACGTAGATTTGCCGACTCCTCCCTTTCCAGAGAGGACCAGGATCTTGTGTCGTATCTGGGAGAGTCGTTCGGTGATGATTGAGATGTCGGGGTCGGGGCCTTTGGGCGCGGTGGCGCAGATCTGTTGATTTGGGCAACCGGCACAGGCATCGCCTTGTCCAGCTTGCTCGGATTCAGGGCCTGGACAGTGTTCTGCGTGGGGTTAGTGTGTGGATTGTGTCAATGATTCCGCGCATGCGTACCTGGTTCGGGAGCGACAAGATTGGGGGGCGCCTTGGATGACACTGCTAGAGACGCCTCGGCGAACTCCTCCACGTAGGGCGCCATTTTCGATTGTTGCTCCGTGTGGCAAGGTAAGTGGGAGCAAGCGACGGAAAATAAGAAGACAAATGCTACGCAGTCGCAAGAGACAGAGAAATTCGACGTCCGGTGGCGGATTGATGCTTGATAAGCGGGGATGACTAAAAACCGGCTGCGATTGGCGGGGCAAGGCCCATCTGCGGTGTCGGAGCTCTTGCAGTATGAAAGTCGTGAGTGAAAATAATTACTTTGATATGATCAATATACTAGCTGAAGCTATGAAATACTGGAGAGTAATGGGTATATCATACAATAAATGAGTAAATTAATTAGAGAATAAAGCATGGCTGGAGAACCAGACCTCTAGTTAACAAACCACTAACTTAACTAGTTACCTACATATGTAACTATCTCTTATGTCCATCTGCCAAGCCAACCAGATCTCCGTATTTTATTGTATTTGCAGTTGCAGTATACTGACTGGCCTCCGGCGAGACAGTTAGGATCATGGCCGAGTGAGTGTCGGTTGAAGCTTCGAAGTGCTCCCGCAGCACCATAGTCAGCGGAGAGGAACGGTATGGGATACGTGACTTCTTGATTGATCGGGCTCGGATCACTTCTTTCAACGCGAGAAGATCAGTATTTATCTGCCTCCCTTCTTGCTTCTCTTGCGGGGTTTGTTTGAGCGCAGACCCAGTCGTGCTGGAAAGGAACTCGGCACCGGCCAGATCTACAAACACAAGCTTCCCACCAATACATCGATGTGTTCGAGCGGTAGTTGCAAACACTCCAGACTCATGCTTTTCTGCTTCTTTCACACGAGCTTCAAAATCAGCCTTTTTTGCCTCTGCGGCATCGACGCGTGCTTGATCCACTTGATAATCAGGATTTGGAACGAATTTCCCCTCTTCTGTCTGGACAATCGCGCGATATTGTTCCTCAATATAAACATCTGTTGCATGTTTCCCCACAGGAACAAGCTCAGATTGCCGCTCAACCACCTGATCACGCGCATTGAGAAGACCCGTGGTAATGATTTCCAGTTCGATCACGGCATGTGTGCGCGAGCTTTGATTGTGCACTGTCGATGTCGCAGACTTGCGGTGCTTCAAGCCTTTTTGTAGCTCCCGCTGTAGTTCTTCAAAGCTCCAATATGCCTTCGTGGCGATTGGTCGGACTCTCACTTTTCCGTTTTCCAGTATTTCTGTTTCGCCACGGATGTAGACCCGACCATCGGATCCCTCGCGGACAAAGCACTCATTCCGCTCATTGAGGAGATCGAAAGCAACATTTTTCCGTAATTCAAACACACGTAGCCCAATGCCGAATTGATGGTTGCTATCCTCCACATTGATGTCTTCTAGCGCAACGCCTCAATTGACGGGCAGCAGCTAAACAAAGCCCAAACTCTTCGGAATGCTCAAAATCGTAGCCAATCATAGTATGTGATTTACCGCTGCCCGAGTGGCCGTATGCAAAGAAATTGCAAGACTTACCTTCCAGAACTTGTGGGATGATTGGTGCAACAACGCGGTTGAATACCAAGTGGTTGTTATCACCACATTCAATGATCCCATCAAATGGGAATCCACTCTTCCAGGATTTTTCTCGGGTGGAAAGTGCTTTAGCTTGTAAAGGTGAAGTAATGGAGATGCATGACTGTAGATTGTTGTGATGCTGGCCGTATTCCCGCTGGATTTCCCCCGCTTCGGCCTCGCTCGGGTTGAGAGGTCGCCATCTCATCCATACTTTGAATATATTCATATTCCTTACACATGAGTGTGATATGGTGTCTAGAGGGGAATAAGCACGCTCGGGCGAGGCAGTTGGCTTATGTAACGAGGCAGCAACCCCGGCGGGGCAAGGCATCGATACAATCAACATGCTACAGTATAGTTAGTTACTTAAGTCCTATGTAAATGAGATTTAGATGGACCCCATGAAGCCGAATTATAGATCCAACCCCCGAAGAACTAGACCTACCACTAATTTATACAATTCATACACCTATTCAGGCCGAGGCGGGTTAAACTACATTTTGGGTATGCAAGTCCTACCCATGAAAACTACTCAACCAATCGCCCCGCAGGGGTAAAATAATCCCGGGCCCTGTCAGCACTTAACAGGGGACCAGAGTCTTGATCTAGCGCCTCCACTGCAGTAGGATAGACGTGGCCCAGTGAAACAGACCGAAAGGCCGCCAGCATGCTGCTAGGACAAGAAGCGGGGTTCCTGGGCTGCAGCTTAGATTGGATCACCTCTCGTATATACATATGTAGGTACGGAGTAGTAAATCCCACCCAGTGAGGTAGACGGTTCACTATTATGAGTATCCATTATCAATCTTTCAACGCATTGATATCAACGGTGCCTGTCGTAATAAGGAGTTTCAGTTGTGGCCCTGATCAACCGGGGACTTGAATTGGATGATGCCAAGTACTACTCCACTGGCCGTGGATCATCCCATTCGTGGAACATGCGGACACGATCACAATGCATTTTTATATAGGCTCGAGCTCAAAGGGAAATGCGCATATCATACTGTATGCAGGTGGTAGGTGTACACGGTATGTGCCATTGGCATAACCTTCACAGCCCGCACTTGCCGCACTGCACGATACCCCGCTGTTGATCGGTGTTGTATATTCATGGGCGACGGAGGAATAGACACAAAAGCCCATTCGAAATTGAATCAGAGGGGTTTTCCCAACAACGCGCGAAGAAGCGAACTAAAGCCACTTGGCGTTGGTTGATCAA